>CAXAKX010001095.1:0-83776 GCA_963969525.1 Ontholestes murinus
CTAGTACTCTCGGGACAACAAGGTGTTACAGTAGGGCATTGGGCATATTATAATAGAGTAGCAGATTGGTGCAACACTGAGACCTCGGCGTTCCCCCAAACAAGAGATAAAACTAAAAACACGCCGGCCGACTTATTACACGTAACGTATATAATGGCAGTACACTACACTGGTGTTGTGTCGCCCGTTGCCGTGTGTCGCCGCCCGCCGTTGTTCGTCGTTCGTCTCTCTGATCGTCGTCGTTTTATTAAATACATCGAACTGTCCAGACACGTGAGGCCGTGATTTTATTTTCAACAGACGATGATGATATTATGTGTATTATATGATGGGGAACGATTATATGGGGCACACCGAACACACAAAACCACACACATCTTATTATATTATATTATATATAATACTAGAGAAGTAGCAGCTTGGTGACACACTGAGACCTCGCGTTCCCCCACAAGTGATAAAAACTAATAACACGCCGGCCGACTTATTACACGTTACGTATATAATGGCATTAAACTACACTGGTGTTGTGTCGCCCGTTGCCGTGTGTCGCCGCCCGCCGTTGTTCGTCGTTCGTCTCTCCGTTCGTCGTCGTTTTATTAATAACATCGAACTGTCCAGACACGTGAGGCCGTGATTTTATTTTCAACAGACGATGATGATATTATGTGTATTATATGATGGGGAACGATTATATGAGGCACACCGAACACACAAAACCACACACATCTTTTTATATTATATTATATATAATACTAGAGAAGTAGGAGCTTGGTGACAAACTGAGACCTCGCTCCTTCGAAACGAAAGGAAACATTGGTGGTAAGTGTAAAAATTGCGAAATTTCACCACCACTCACGCCTTATTTAACATACATTCGTTACGAATATGGGTACAGAAAAACGGTCATTAATTAATTCACATTACGTACCGAATAGCGGCCGCAGATGTGATCCCTATTCGTGTACCGAATAACGGTCGCATATGTGATGCCTATTCGTGTACCGAATAACGGCCGCAGATCTGATGCATATTCGTGTACCGAATAACGCCCATCGACCATTTTTAAAAATTATCGTTATCTATAGCAATTTTTACCAGCATTATTATATCATATCATCAATTAATATTTTTATTTATTATTATATTATTGTTATTTTATGTTTAACTGCTGGCTGAATAAAACTGGTATGATGGATGAAATATTTGATTAATTTATTAACATTTTTCGTTCGCAATAATTTTAGAACACCCACATTCTTATTATTAATATATTATTTGTTAAAAAAAATGTGTACATATACTTTTCTCGTTCGCTGTTAAAATAAATTTTTGTGTTGTTAATAAAATAAGTGTACCTGCCGCCCATTAACTACAGCTAAACTAATGTAAGAAGTAGTACTGGTTAGTCGCCTCTTTTTCTCCACACACAACACACAACACGTTCTTCTTTCACAACAACATGCGAGAAGATCAAACGAGATTGTCTCTGTGTGGTGGTTTTTTTATTTTTGTGTGTGTCTCTCTCGATGATAAAAATATATTATGTGAACTGATGTGCGAACAGAGACCGACCGGACGATTTTCGGCGTCTGTGCTCTATACACACACATTATCCATCATCATCATCATCAAAAAAATTATCAATTTTATTAATTTCTTCAAAAAATAGATGAATGCATATTTTCGAGGTGAACTATCACGACGTACGTACGTACGTGCACGTTAGTGCGCACATTGATGTACAACATGAATTTATCCGTATATGTTCGGGCGCTCGATTATCACACGGTTGTGTGCTGCGGCGTGTGTGTGCGTGCCCAAATAAGTCTGATAACTGGACACGAAGCAAGCCTGTGCTCGTGTCACAAGCAGACATACGTGCAAACAACAACAACAACGACAACAACACACGATGGATGTGTGATGAGAAAACGGCGGCTCGAACGAATAAAACGATATGTATGATCGTCGTGCGACCAAGAAATACATCATCGTGTGTACGTCATGACGAATCCCCAAGCAAAGGGCAGAGTCTCAACAGATCGCAGCGTGGTAACTGCTCTACCGGGAACAACACCCTGCTAGGTACATAAGTCGTCTGCAAACAATTCCAAGTTCCGACATCGAAATATGGACCGATAGTCGACCTTTCGAGATGAGGCAAAGACGAGCCGAAATATCCGGTCGTCCGCCAGTCATCACAGCCAGGCAATTTAAGGGCCAATGCGACGCGCGGTGCGAACACCGCACGCCTAGTAAAGTCATATGGTTTAGAGCCTTTCGATTCCCGGAACTCCTAAAGGTATCGTTGCCTACTTTGACTAGACAGGATACGGCCTTAGAGGCGTTCAGGCATAATCCCACGGATGGTAGCTTCGCACCACCGCCCGATCGAGCGAGTGCGTGAACCAAATGTCCGAACCTGCGGTTCCTCTCGTACTGAGCAGGATTACTATCGCAACGACGAGTCATCAGGAGGGTAAAACTAACCTGTCTCACGACGGTCTAAACCCAGCTCACGTTCCCTATAGGCGGGTGAACAATCCGACGCTTGGCGAATTCTGCTTCGCAATGATAGGAAGAGCCGACATCGAAGGATCAAAAAGCGACGACGCTATGAACGCTTGGCCGCCACAAGCCAGTTATCCCTGTGGTAATTTTTCTGACACCTCTTGTTGAAAACTCTTCAAGCCAAAAGGATCGATAGGCCGTGCTTTCGCAGTCCCTTTGCATACTGAACATCGGGATCAAGCCAGCTTTTGCCCTTTTGCTCTACGCGAGGTTTCTGTCCTCGCTGAGCTGGCCTTAGGACACCTGCGTTATTATTTGACAGATGTACCGCCCCAGTCAAACTCCCCGCCTGGCAGTGTCCTCGAATCGGATCACGCGGGACGAAGGCCTCCCCCGATAGGTCGACCGACGCTTTACGCCACTCGGCACGCTTGGCTCGAGAACACCGTGCAGACCGCCGCGGTTAGCGGACGGCGCACGCGTTCCGCCTAACCGAGTAAGTAAAGAAACGATGAAAGTAGTGGTATTTCAGATTCGACGGCGGAGCCGCCTCCCACTTATGCTACACCTGTCTCCTTACAGACTAGAGTCAAACTCAACAGGGTCTTCTTTCCCCGCTAAGTTTTCTAAGCCCGTTCCCTTGGCAGTGGTTTCGCTAGATACTGGGTAGGGACATCTGTAAGATCTACGCTTACCCGCCTTTCGGTATTAAGCACTCTTCCTCTTCCCATACTCACTAGCCATCAAAGCCCCTGCCAAGGGAACCCACCCGTCCAAACCACACTCCTAAAATTAGCGGGGAACGAAGCCCTGTGCGCTGACTGGTTTGCGCCCCTTGCCCTTTCCGCCTAATTCTATTTCCCCCGCGCCTGTCCGTTCCTATTCGCCTATCTCTTCCCTCAGAACTCGGCCGGCGAATTCGTTAATTTCTCCCCATATTTGCAATTTTGTCTCTCTACTTATGCAGAGTGGCCAGCCTGCGTCTAGACTTAGCGCCCTTAACCTCAGGTTCTCTCTAGCCTCTACTCTATCCGCCGCTATGCATGACCACCAAATGTGATTAGCTGTCTCGCGTTCCTGTCCGCACTCACATCCTCCCTCGCCTTCTCTAAGGCGAAAGCGCTCGTAGTATGCCGCCACTCTACCATGACCTGTTAGTAAATGTATAGCGTCCCTGCTTATTGCACCTATCTCTAAATCTACTGCCCTTACAATAGTGTGAAGCAGTCTCCCTGTTGTCCCTACGTCCCACCTACGTTGCCATTTATTTATTAGCATAGCATGCCGCTCTGCCCTGGCCACCGATTTGGCCTTCGGTCCGGTGACCGTGATTTCCCCCTCGAGCGCCGCTTTCGCTGCCTCGTCTGCGCGCCTATTCCCGTCTGTATTTGCGTGTGGTTTAGTCCACCATAGTCTGATTCGTTTCACTGACTCGCCTGCCTGTTTTATGTCTCTATAAATCTCCCTAGCTACCGCATTCCGGTGATCGACTGCGACTATCGCATCTAGCGCAACTCTTGAGTCACTGAAGACGTCAGTGTCCCCTCGCCTACCGCTCGCCTCCTTGACCGCGTCCTGAATAGCCCGTAGTTCCGCTTGCGTTACCGTAGCGTGATCGCTCATTCTATGTACCCTCGCGCCTTCCATTCCCCGTCGCTATTTTTAGTTATATATGCGTATCCCGTCCTACCCTCGCGAGCCGAACCGTCGGTATAGATTTCGCGATTTTGCGTACCTGTGGCCCTCCATTCGCGGTATTCAAGCCTCCCCCTGTCCGCCGGGTGTATTAAGCCCGAAGCGCTTGCCCTCTTTTCGAACCCAGTTGCCGTTTTTATCTCTTCCGCGTGTCTCTGCGCCGCCCCTAGATAAAGTGGCTGAAGGCCTGTCAAGATCTGCAGTGCCGCAGTTGCTGCTGTTCTGTATGCCCCTGTGATTGCGAGCAGGAAGGGCCTCTGCGCTGCGTTCAGATGACTCTCCACCCTCACATCCCTACCACGTTCTCCCCAGATCTCTGCTCCATACAAAAGTATTGGTACACTACGCCCTGATGTATCCTTTTCAGCATCTCTGGCGAGGTGCCTCATTTTTCCCTGCTACTATAAACATTTCTATTTCTATTCTGTACCCGCTCATGTTAACCTTCGGTCCCCTCATTATTGGTCTTGCCTTGACTAATATCGCCTCGGTTTTAGCCGCGTTGTATTCTAGGCCCACACGTCCCGCCCATTGCTCGCATGCCGTCCATGCGTCTCGCCACGCTGCCTCTATCTTTTTGACCGAAGGTGCTGAGATCATAACGACTTGGTCGTCAGCGTACTCTTGCACATTCGTTCCTGTCACGTTACTGATTTTCCTAAACCAGCCCTCCATGGCTATGAGCCATAGTACTGGCCCGGAGCACGACCCTTGCGGACAACCGCGATCTACTATTCTGGCCGCCTCACCGCAGTACACCGTTCTGTTCTTCAAAAAATCTATTGCTATCTTTCTCAGCCCGCTAGGGTAGCCTGGTGCCCTAAGTTCATACCCCACGCTGTCATGCTCTATTGAGTTAAATGCGTTTTTAATGTCCAAAGTGACAATTAAGCTGTGTACTCCTGACCGCTTGCTGTCTTTATCCGCGCTACTAGCTTCCCTATCGCATCTTTTGTACTTCTACCGTACCTAAAACCATCTCCGAGAATTTTCCTGTCGTCTCCGCAAAGTGCTGCAATCGGCCCGCGATTAGTTTGTCTAAAATTTTGCCTACTACCGGCAATAAACAAATCGGTCTTATCCCGCCTCCCGGTTTGGGTAACCATACAACCCTTGCATTTTTCCATACCGCTGGAAATACGACGTACAACCAACAAGCATTGACAATGTCTGTCAGTTCTTGCCCTCCTATTTCTACTACCTCAACGCCGCCGTTGATATTCTGTCGCATCACGACGCTTTTTTAGGGTTGAACGACCTGGCTACGTTCTTAATTTTGCTTAACGCGATCGTTCTATCACTAACTTCTAGTGCATCGCCCTCGGTCTCACTATCACCCCTAGTACGTGCCCGTTCAGACGCCGGGAAGTACCGTGCAAGAAGTACGCTCAGCGTTTCTTGCTCGGTTTCCATCCAGCCGCCGTCGTCCTTCTCTAGTGTTTCTATTAGCGCTCGCGCCGACCTTTTGCCGCGCCCCGCTTTTATTATTTGATAAGCTAGCCCCCACGGATTCATATCTGCCGCCCCAGCTCGCGTGCATACCTCTCTGAATGCCTTTTTCCGCTCTTCGTTATTTTTATATTCCCGCCTCTTCTCCCTGAATAGTGAGCGCCACGTGTCTTTATTATCTCCAGCTGGTTCCTGCTGCCACCGCCTACGCGTACGCCTAACATCTTGCCTTAATATGTCTAAGCTGTCCGACCACCATTGTTGGTTTCCCGTTCGCTTACGCTCTCTAGTTATTACGTTTGATTTCAGCCCCTCCCGACATGCCACGAGACATGCTGCCTGGAACTTCGTTGCCCCGCTTTCAGCATCTATTGCGTTTGCGTATGAATGCCCTTCGAGATTTCCTAGCTCGCGTTTAAGCGTTTCCTTAAAAACGCTCCAGTCCTAAGTCGCGTGAAATAGCGTCTCGCTCTGCCTACCCATGTCTATTTCTCTTGTACCTACTGCGAATTCTACAAACGCGTGATCGCTGAGTGTTTCCTCGTCGAGTATGTTTATTGCGCCCACATCCGCGTCTCGCGTCATTACCAGATCCGTCCACCCTACTCCGTTCGTGCTATGAAATGTAGGAGGATCATTAGGCCCGTTTCTTATTACCATTCTAGGCATTATCGCGAATTCTAGTACGGTTTGTCCGCGCCCGTCGTTGTCGCTTGCTCCCCACGCCTCATGTTTTGCATTAAAGTCGCCCGTGATTATAAGTGGCCCTTTGTGTTTGCACGCAACTCTAGCTAACGTACTTATGTGATCTTCGAACGCTCCTGCTGCCCCGGGCTCAATATAAACGCAAGATAGTGGTTAAAAACATAGTAAGCGTTTTATTCATTGTTCAATATACCGTGCTGTACGCAAGCTTAACTGTTACGCAATTGGTATTGGTGGCATACGCTACTATAACTAGGCCTTCCCTCGCAAGATTATTACTGATTGCTATTAGCGCTTTTCCGTCGGTCCGCCCTGCTAACGTGAAATTATCCCACCCATTACGCGCCTTCGCGGGTTCCTGTATCATTATGATGTCATAGTTCTGACGCTTAGCTTTTTCCTGAAGTAAGGCCGTAGCCGCATTTCCTCGCCCTAAATTTATTGACAATATCCTAATATTGAAGACGCTGATTTGCACGCGTTCTCACTACTTCGCGCTGATATGTTGCGCACGACCGTGACATTGCTGAGTGTCCGCGGGCCGCGAGCCCGCGTTTTAGGCAATTCAGGCAAATCTGTACGATGGCCATAAAGCCGCGCAGTGTGTGATGTCCCCCGCAGCGAAGACAACACAGCTGTTGGGGACAGGTCGTCACACCGTGCCCGAATTCGTTACACCTATAACACCTCACAGGTTCTATAACTTCCACTACGCGGGTCCGAGTGAGCTCTACATTAATTTTGTTTCCCGCTTTTTCAATTGCGTTCGCGATTTCCGCGTTCACGTGTACCCCCCAGTCCTCCTTCGTTCTGTCATAGTTGAGCCTTTTGCTCTTCACCCTAATGCCCTTTTCAACCTCCTCAGGCGTCATGTTTATGAAAACCGCGCGATTGCCCCGCGATATTTCCTCCGCTAATTCTTCCCTCGTCAATCCTCCCTCCGCGCCGATAATTTTCAGCAGTTTTGAGGCGTCATTCGCCGGCGCGGTTGTGAACTTCCCGCTATCTTTGCTGACGCTTTCTAGAAACTTTCTATGCTTCTCCTCGTTATTCGTAACAAGGAGCACCTTTCCGTCGCCACGCGGTTTAACTACTGTAAATCCGCTCTCTAGTTCTCCCGCCTTAACTGCTTTACTATGCTCGTCCTCGCCGACTTATGCACGATAATTGTTACAATGCCTGCCATATCCCCTAACGCCCTTTCTACCGCGGCCTGATCTCCCACAGTGAAGCTAACTTTATTATTTGAACGCTTAGATGTACGTTCACAAACCAACGCTACGCACGAGTTAAATTTAATTAGGAGTTCTTCCATTGTCTCGTTACCAATTACTGCCCTTTCTAGCCTATCCTCCGTTACCGCTTCTATTTCCGCTGCTTCGCCAGCTATAGAAAGCGTCGCGGCGCCCTCGCGAAATCTACCTGCCCGCCGATTTAATGACCTAGCCGAGTTCTAAAATTTATTCCTAACAAGCTAATTATTGTGTGATATGCCGGGATCGGTTGTTGAATGCAGACTCTTCCAGTGGTACAGCTCAGCCTCGGGTTGCCATCAATTATACTCGGATATTACAAATCAGTGGTACTTTATTATACATAGTATAATATACACAACTATGGACGGTTACATCGTCGTTCTTAGTCTAGCGTAGTCTATATCAGTCTCTGACAGTCTATATCTATCTATATCTTAATCTAATACAAAAATGTCTTATATACTAACTATTTCTAGGGCACGAGCCTGATGCAAGTAAACAACCTTGCATTAGGTCGTTATCGCCAGTTCATGGGAACCGGGTATTGACAAACTCAGCATTTCCTCAAGGAATGTTTATTGCTGCGTCAATGCCTGTTTACTATTATAATTCATAACAATAACATTATGCGTATATTTACTAAACACAATTTATAATAGTAAACGACGAACGGATTACATTACACCTTCCCCGTAAATTAAAAAAATAATTTCTACAAAGATACATTTTTTTTTTCTAACTATAATACATTTTAATTCTATCCTTGTGTACTTTTACTAATTTATTTTTTATTCTAATTACAATATTAGGTGACTTAATCTCTACGACGGTATAAGGACCGTTATATACAGGTTCTATTTTATTACCTACTTCGTTTTTTAACATTACACTATCTCCTATGCTATATTTTACACTCTTACTCTTTACATCATATTTGGCTCTTCGAATACTCTTTGAATCTATCAAATTATCTCTTGCTTCCTTACATGCTGTTTTAGTCGAAATATTAGCTCGGATGGGTAATCATCAAAATTATATATTGGATTTATGGTATTTCTAATATTTGATGGTAATTTACATAATTTTCCAAACACTAGTTCATGTGGCATGTAATTCGTTTCTGTATGTACCGTATTATTGTATGCAAAACACCAATATGGTATCCAAGAACTCCAAGTACCTGGATATTTTGCTATTTGAATTCTTAAATATGCACCCAAGTTTTTATGTGAATTTTCTAGTATTTAATAATTTGCAAACTTCCGAAAAAATACAAGCCGTAAACTCGGTACCTTGATCTGATATAATATCATCTGGAATGCCATACCGTAGTATAAAATTATTCACCAATGTTTTAGCTACTGTGACAGATTCTTTATTCTCTAACGGATAAGCCTCAACAAATTTTGATAACTCACACTGTATTGTTAAAATATACTTAAAATTATAATTATCTGTTTCTAATGCACCTACCAAATCTACATACACCTTTTGAAAAGCAGTTTTAGCTGTTGTCGTTAAAGACATAGTTTCTCGGTTTGGAATTGAATATTTATATCGTTGACAGTCATCACATTTTCTTACAAATTTCTCTATATCTTTCCGCATATTTGTCCAGAAATAATACTTCCTAATATTATTGTACATACGATTAATACCCCCATGACCTCCAGTTGGTAACATGTGGAAATCGTTCATTATTATTTGCCTTGTATCACGGTCAGAAATATTTTGCTTACCTTTCAGTATAGTTATTTTCAAGCCTTCTGCTTTTATTTGTTCACAATTATTTACAATGTCATCAAATAACATATCCGATAGCGTGCACTCTTTGGATTTTACCATAATTAATTCCGGAATATTAAAATTCATACATAATTGTTTCAGGTCCCTCAACGACGTACCTAGTACAGACGCTGATCGGGTTTCCTGCTTAATAAATATTTCTCTAGAGATTTTATTAAAAATTAAGTTATTTGATTTGTAAGCATACTTTTTATTTTGCAAGAGCTTCTCGAAATCTGCTTTATCCATAAGTTTTATTTCTGTTCCATCACTAGGACGTTTTAACAATTCAACTACGCCAGGGTGATCAATCCTTTCGCCTTGAACTATATTTTCATCATCATCTTCGTCCGATTTTTTCCTTGACTGTGCTCACGTCATCACATACATTGTGTTGCACACTTTATTGTTAGTCTTAATTAAGTCATCTTTTGATATTTCTATTCTCAATAAAGCATCTGCAGTTACATTATCTTTCCCTTTTATATATTTTATTACAAAATCATGTTCTTCCAATATTAACCGAAACTTCGTTAATCTACTTGAAGGATTTGTCATGCCAAAAAGATAAACTAATGGTCGATGATCAGTAAAAATAGTAAATTTTCGTGGAAAGAGATATGGTCGAAAATGTTTTAAAGCCCATACAATTGCTAATAGTTCTTTCTCGATTGTGCAATAGTTTCTTCCTGCTTTATTTAAGGAACGGCTTGCGTAAGCAAAAGGTTTATCATTATTATTTGATAGTACTGCACCAATTGCATATCCTGAAGCATCTGTTTTTAAAATAAATTCGTTATTTTCTGAAAAATCTGGATACTGCAAAATAGGTGGGGATGTTAGTGACTCTTTCAAACATTGAAATGCAAGTTCACACTCCTTAGGGCACTCAAATTTTACTGCTTTCTTTGATAATCTATTTAATGGTGCTGCCATTTGCGCGAAATTTGGAATATATTTCCGATAATAATTAACAAATGCTACAAAGCGTTTTGTTTCAGTCGAATCTTTAGGTACTGGAAACTTTTTAATTGCTTCAATTTTTGCTGGATCCGGTGAAACACCATGTGCTGAGATTATATGACCTAAGTATAAAATTTCTTTATGCATAAACTTACATTTGTTTGGATTTAGTTTTAAATTTACGTCTCGCAGTTTTTGCAATACTTTAGTAAGATTTCTATTATGCGTTACTAGATTATTCCCAAATACGATTAAATCATCTAAATAAACGAAACAATTCTCGTAATTTAGCCCTGCCATAGCGATAGTCATGACTCGTGAGAATGCACTCGGACTAATTTTTAGGCCCATCGGAAGTCTTTTCATTTGATATTGACCCCTATCTGTTATAAAGGCAGTATATTCACGGCTAGAAGGTTCCAATTCAATTTGATAATATCCTTGCGATAAATCCAAGTGAGAAAAATACATTGCTCCTGATAATGAATCTAATATTTCAGATATGTTAGGGAGAGGGAATTTATCATCCTCAATTTGTCTATTTAAAAGTCTATAATCAATTACTACTCTCCATTTTTTGTTTCCGTTGCTATCAGCTTTCTTTGGTACTATTAATAACGGAGATGAACATTTCGACTTTGTTTCTTCAATTATATCATTCTTTAACATATCTTCCAACTGCGTGTAGATATCGTGTTTCTGTGCTTGTGGTAAGCGATATGGTTTTACGTAGACTGGTGTTGCTCATTTTGCAAGGTTGATGTTTTGTTTATAAATGTTGGTCACGGTCAGCGGATCGCCGTCTAATTGAAACACGTTTGCATATTTTGCACATACTCGTTGCAATGAAAATGTCTCGTCATTATTGAGATGGTCAGTGTTAATTAATCCAATTAATTTATCGACTCTTTCAACAGATTTTGGTTTACTTTTAAAATTTGCCACTTCATAATTTATTAACATTTCGATTTTTGGTATAAAGTTTTTTATTTGAACTTCCTCCTCTCGTACATTTAGTTATTTAACTGGTACTTTGTTATTACGTGGACAAACGATTGCTCCCCCCACGAAAATACCTTCAGATATTTGGTCTGGCAAAACGACAACAACTTCGGTTACGTTTACTGTAACATATTTAATTATCTCACATCTTACTGGTATGGTAATATATAGACTGTGTTTTGATTCCATTGGAATAACTATTTGTTTATTATCAATCCAAAATGAAAAATTAAATTTTTCGTAGTCAATGATAGCATTATATTTTTCAAAAAAATCAGATCCTATTACACCATGTATACCCTTTTCAAAACATTTTAACAATAAAAAATCATGTTTTACAAGCTCTCCGTTTATTTTTAATGCAATATTTGTTGAACCTTGAGACATTGTGCATCCCGAAACTCCTTTAATCCTTATTTTATCTTTATCATTAATAATTTCATTACTCGCGATTACATTATCGAAAATTACACTAACAGACGCACCCGTATCTAATAAAAATAATAAATCATTCTCTCTGTATCTTAATTTTACAACATTCAATCCATTTAAATTAAAAATTACACTGTTCCGTTTAGCCTCGAAAAAATGTTAAGCTTTTATTATCAGTGTTCTGCGACGTTGAATTCTCTTGGTTCATAAAATAACCACGTTTACCATTATTCCCGCGCATACTTATGCCCTTATTGGTAGTATTATTATATTTATTGTGATATTTGTCACTAGTTTTCCTATTACAGTAATTTTTACCGTTACCCTGAACAGAATAACTTCTCCTAAAATCTCCTCTGTTACTATAATTTCATCTATTATTAAAATTGTCTCTATAATTAGAATTTTTAAAATGTCCTCTATTATTACAATTGTCTCTTTTATTAAAATGTTTACCTATACGAAATACTTGTTGGGACTGTTTAATTAATTCCTCATCTAAGGCTCCTCGAATAGCTTGGTTAAGTTCTGAATAATTACGAGCCTAGATAATTGTTCTCAGTTCTGGATTCTGTAAACCATTCGCAAACGAATTTATTGCAATTTTTTCGTTAGTTGCCCTAAGTATACTAGCAGCGACATCGTCACCTTCAGCTTGCTCAATGGTGAGGTTCACCATTAGCTCCTCAATTTGTCTTCCGAATTGCTCAATATTGCGACCATTTTGTTTTGCCGAATTAAGTTGATTGGATAAAACTGGGGCTGATTTTTTAGTCAAAAAATGTTTTTTCAAATCCTTAATCAACTCTGTGTTTGACATATAATAAGGTTTTAAACGAATTACTGCACTTTCTGATAGGCGCGTTTTTAAAATATAATTAGTTAATGATTGTTTATCTTCCGCAGCTAGTAAGGAATCGTATAATTCGATAGCTTGAATGAGTTGTTTTGTAATACATTCTGAACCATTCATTACCGGTAATAAGCTTGTCACCGTTTTTAAATCGAATTTTTCACCCATTGTGAAAAAACTTGGTTTTTCTAATTTACTCAAAGCTAATTTATCTAATTTAAAGGATAGATTGTATCTTAATTGAACTAATAATTCCCTAATACTTACTATTAAATTGGCGTCGATTTTTAATAATAAAATTTAAATTCTCTAATTCCATATCCTATTAAACTAACCTTAATTTATACCGTATTATGCAGCTCCATCAGTTCCGCGTGATTTCTTGTTTGGTGTGTATGCTGGTTTCTTCGTGCTGTATCTTCTTATGTGTGTCCAAATAAAAAATATGATATCCATGATGAATAACAGGATGGCTGCGGTCCCCAATTTAGAAAATATTTGTTCCCTTGATGGTTTCATTGGGTGTGCTGCTTCTTACTTCTGTCATTATTGCCTCTTCTTTGGATTGTCTGCTGTCCATATTGTAGTCCTTACTCTCGTGGATTCTTTGTCGATGGATTGCAGGATCGTTGTTTTGCCATATGATTATGGCACTAGCAGGATCGCCATGTGATATGCCGGGATCGGTTGTTGAATGCAGACTCTTCCAGTGGTACAGCTCAGCCTCGGGTTGACATCAATTATACTCGGATATTACAAATCAGTGGTACTTTATTATACATAGTATAATATACACAACTATGGACGGTTACATCGTCGTTCTTAGTCTAGCGTAGTCTATATCAGTCTCTGATAGTCTATCTATATCTTAATCTAATACAAAAATGACTTATATACTAACTATTTCTAGGGCACGAGCCTGATGCAAGTAAACATCCTTGCATTAGGTCGTTATTGCCAGTTCATGGGAACCGGGTATTAACAAACTCAGCATTTCCTCAAGGAATGTTTATTGCTGCGTCAATGCCTGTTTACTATTATAATTCATAACAATAACATTATGCGTATATTTACTAAACACAATTTATAATAGTAAACGACGAACGGATTACATTACAATTGGCCGCTTGCTTGAATTAAATTTCTGCAATTATTCCCTCGTCTATTATTTATTAAATTAATTAGTAAATAATTAAATAAAATTTAGATTACTTAGCATCGCCCGATTTTATTAAATTCGTCTAATAAAATGAACGAACTGCCCTAGCTGATTGAGTTTTATATCGTTTACTAAAACTGAGTTGCTATTTTCGAGCCCACACACTCCCTAATTGAACACTTCACGCGCTACTCAATTGACAATTATTCGCTAATTGATTAGTTAATCTAGCCTAGATCGCTCTAGCTTGTTAAATAATAACAAAACAGGCACACTAACCTTTACTGCGGGTTTTGCGTCGCAGTTTGCTCCTGTCCGCTTCTTTCTTCGCCGTTAAATCGCGTCGGGACGCTCTGAGGGAGCCAGCCGGCGCGGATTAATGAATAAATCCGTCCAATTCACTCTACGAACGTTATTTGCAAAAGCACAAATAAACTTGCGTAATACACTGCACTTGTAAGCACCGCACACATACAAAGATGAGTAAAAATGCCACCGAAATAGCCAAATTGCAAAAACGCGTTCACACGCCCGGCGATGTAATCGGATTAGAACGCAGGTATCTCGTTAATCCATTCATGCGCGTCACTAATAAGATGACGAGGCATTTGGCTATTAAAATGTCTTAGTTGTTGGATGACATATAAATTATCTTGTTTGGATAACAATATATGTCAGACACATGTCAGCAGGAGATGGACCGCTGCTGTCCGGTACCTGGCTTTCTCTTCCCCTTGGGGAATCGTAGGTCTGGGATGTTAATTGCTGGCTCTTGCAGGGAGATTAGGTGGCGGAAAATGGGGGAGCCTTCGGCGGTGTGTGCGGCTCCAAATTGCCCTCATGAAGCCCGCATGTATTGAGGAGCCCCATTGAAGGATAGCGTTTACGCAGGCTTCCCTGAAGCCCGCCGTGAGACCCAGTCTTTCTGTTTTGTTACGGTTACAGGCTGGCCATATACCCCTAGCCCCTAAAATCAGGGGTGTGAACGCAAAGAAAACCCCTGGCCACTAATGACCAGCGGCTGTAATAAATTCAAGGTTATCGTAGACCAGACGCTTGGCCTCCCATGTAACTTGCAAGGACCGAGAGCCCTCCCACGACACCTGCACATCGGCGACCGTAGCAATATCAGCACTGTGGAAAATGACGAGATCAGGTTTAAATAGTCGACCGTCGGGATGACGCACATGTGGTTCCTCCTCGACGGTCCACCCTTTACCCCTGCAGTGCTTTGCCAGTTTTTTCACGATGTTGTTGTGCCGCTCGATACGCAGGTGGTGGGTGGTCTCGCAGCCCTGCAGAATGTGGCTAATCGATTCTACCCGCGGGCACCCTGCCCGACACTGCCGAGCTTCGACAGGGTTTGACATGATCCCCACGGATGGAAGGTTGTTGGTGCGAAGTTGTACCGCTCTGACATAGTCCTTGCCTTTCCAGAAGGACGGTGGTCTCCTGAGCCAGGTTCTGCTCGCTCTGTCCTCTTTGGTTTCGGTTAAGCCCTTATAAAAAGGGCTACTGGACAATTCTTCAGCGAAGGCCATTGGCCCTGATTCTCCCATAGTATGCCCTAGGCACGAGACTACGGAGGTGCGGCACCCCAAGTCCGCCATCCCTAACCTTAGTGTATAGGAGATAGTCAGGGGTATGCGAATTGAGATGTAGCACCCCTTTAACAATTTTTTTGACTAGTTTGTCGGCCTCTTTAAGAGTGGCCGCAGTAATGGTCGGTACTTGAAAGCCGTACAGCAGCCTAGGGATGACGTGGGAAATCAAGAGGGTAATTTTTTGGACAGGTTTTAGGGGGGCCCGACCGAGAGCAGGAAGCCACCTCGCTAGATTAAAGAGAGTCGGCCTCCTGATCCCGGAAGGGTCCACCGTATGTCCAAGGTATTTGAGTCCCCGTTCATCAGTGGTTATGGGCAAGTACTTCCCGCAGAGCTGGAAACATGGGCGGGTCCTCGGTACGCTCTTGCCCTGAAACACCGCGGCCGATAGAGTGTTTGATTTTAGGGGGTTAATCCCCATCCCTCTACGGTCTAGGAATTCGGCTGCAGTGCGGAGGGCGATAGGCACGTCGGCGTCCCGGTCCATAACCAAGTTAAAGATGAACGGTGACAATGGATCTCCCTGCTTGACTCCACGCCTGATTCGAAAATCCCTCGTCACAGCCCCACCACATTTGATGGATGTGCTGCAACCATCCAGAGAATCCATGATGTAATTGGATAAGCCCGCAGGGATATTAAAACGTCTTAGGGCTCTCTGGATGGAGTGGTGAGAGACTGTGTCAAAGGCTTTTCGAACATCTAGGGCTACAAGAAGAAGCACCCTATGGAAGAGGCGTTGTAATGATGAGGCAATTGTTATGGGGCGCCAGTTAGAGGAGTCTTCACGATCACCACCCTTTGGAAGGAGCACAGTCCGCAGCTTTTTCCAGGACAACGGGGATATCCTTTTCATGAGTACGAGGTTGAAAAACGTGGAAAAGAAAAATGGGCTGGTCTTTCGTACGTTAGTGACGGATATACCGTCAACGCCGGGGGCCGTGGATGTCCAGGATTTAGCTGTGATGGGGGCGTAGAGAGTTCCATGGTCGTGAGGGGAGACATCGTATGGTTCGTTGTCCGGGGGGGATGGAGACTAAGATGGAGCCATAAAATTCCTCCACTGAAGAAATTGTCGGTGTTTTGTCTGAGGCCTCTAAGGATGAACCCGAGATTATACGGTCGACGAGAAGCTTACGGACTTTGATGTACAGATCTTGGGCCAATTTGTAATCTCTGGCCCGCCTTCTATCGCGAGATGGCGGATTTGGTTCCGGTGTGGGGGTAGTCCGGGGCGTCTTTGAACTTATGCGGCGGGATCGATGGCTAAAGGCCGTACTGATATAAGTGTTGAGGCGGGTTGAAAGGTCAGTAGGTGAGGCGAGCAGGCACTGTCTCAGGGCCGTCTTAACTTGGGATGTTAAAAATTCCGAATGTTCAGCGATGGTGGTAAGGAACGGAGATTCGGTAGCTCTTGTTAGATCGTTAGAACTTACGGATCTACGACTGATGGTTTGGGCAAGCGTTGGTGTCTTAGGGCTGTTTGAGGGGTCTCTGGGCATTGTGGCGAGCCTGGGCCGTGTTGCTGGAGGTGAGTCCGGTGGTGTGGCAGGTCTCTTGGATGATGGACCCGGGAGAGCTCGGGCCGGGGTTCGTGGTGAGGCCACCGTAAAGCTAGCCTTGGTCCTCTTCGTGGATTTTCGTGGGGACACTATTGTAGGGTGAGGGGTAAGTTGGATTGGGGGGGTGCGGGGGAAAGGTTTCGTGGGGGACTTATATAAGGGACAATTTAGGTATAAGTAGTTAAGGAAGGCCTTGGTGGCTTACCTCGCTGGACTTAAAATAATTTCCATCTAACGGGGGGGCCCCCTTACACTTGTTCAATATGAATTCAGAGGAGCGCCGGTGACAAGCCCCTCGCGGGAGTTGAGGTTGTGTATAAAATAATTAATTCGCAGGATAAAAGTATAAACACGTCCGTCACGTACGATAGCACGGAAGAGAGTCGTTAATCCCATTCATGCGCGTCACTAATTAGATGACGAGGCATTTGGCTATTTGAATGTTTATTAATTGTTGTACATTATAACAGATGAATTAGGCAATTGTTACAATGACAAGAAACACATTTTGACAGAAGTTGGACCGCTGTCAGATGGGTCCGGAATCGCGAAGGGTCTCTATTGAGATCTTCACGGGCCGGGTGTGTGGTGTGGTTGGCTGGGGCCGGGCACCGGCGTGGGTGGCAAATTGTCCAAGGTTGGGCCCGTCGTTGGTCGTTATGCCGGCTCCATATAGCCCTCATGAAGCCGGTGTGAATCGATGAGCCCCATCGGAGAGTCGTGGTTGTACATGACTCAAAAACACGACTGGCCATTTATTGGCGGCGGCTTGGATGAAGTGAAAATTGTCGTAGACCTCCCGCTTGGCATACCAGTAGCATCCAAAGATCGCCGAGCCCTCCCATGCCCTCGGGACAACGTGGGAGTTAAGCAAGGAGAACTTCTGCGTGGGTTTAAGGGGGGCGCTGCGGAGAGCAGGCAACCACCTAGACAGATTGTATAGGGTTCGCTTCCTGATCCCCGAAGGGTCCACCATATGGACCAGATAGCGAAAGGCGTTCTCGTCCGTGGTTATGGGTAAGCTCCTCCCAGCAAGCTGGAAGCACGGGCGGGGACCTAGGGACGCTCTTACCCTGCACGATAGCAGCCGAAATGGAGTGCGACTTTAGGGGATTAATCCCCATCCCCCTACGTTCGAGAAAGTCGGCTGCCGTGCGCAAGGCAAGCGGCACGTCAGCGTCCCTGTCCTCAAGGATGATTAAGTCATCCGCGTAAGCGAGAACGGGGCATCTAGTGCTGTTGCCTCCCAAAGGAACCGCCCCGTGCCTGTAGAATCCAGCTCGGAGAGGAGCTCGTCCATAACCAAATTAAATAAGAAGGGTGACCCTCGTTGTGATGGGTTGAGCGTGACTTCGGACGTTAGGCGTGCTAGCAATAGACGATGAAAAAGACGTTAAATTGCGGAGGCTATAGTTATGGGGCGCCAGTTGGCAGGGTCCCTACGGTCCCCGCCCTTATGGAGGAGGACAGTCCGCAGTAATTTCCAAGATGGAGGGGAAATTGATCTTAGCAAAATCAGTTTAAAAAGGATGGATAACAAGTGTGGGCAAGTATGCTTAATGGCGCCGACAGTAATTCCATCGACGCCTGGTGCTGCGGCTTTCCATGATTTGCAGGCGGGACATGACCTCCTCCGGAAGGACGGGGACGAAGAGACCCCCATACTCGAGGGTAGAGGCGAGGTATGCATCGTTGTCGGGCGGTGACTTGGATTCGAAAATAGAGCCATAGAACTCCTCGACCTCTGCCATTGGTGGAGTGATGTCGGATGAAGTGGAGCGGAGAGTCCTCCAAGATCCTCTCGATCAGCTGGCCTCGGTCCTTCCGGTAAAGGTCCTGCGCCTTCTTATAATCCTGCACCCGCCGACGCCTCCCCGACAAGCTGACGTCTGTAGGGGGTGCGCCTGCGAGTGCGGGAGGCTTAGGTAGTTTAACCTTTATCAGTCGATCAAGAGCAGCTGGGAGGTCTTCCTCCTTGGCGACAAGGCAGGAAAGGACGTCGGTATTCCTTTCCTCTGGCAAGCACTCACTGGGATTTTGGGAGCCATGAGAGAGGGGCCTGGGGCTGATCCTGGGTTCCTGGTGCATAGTGGCCAGACGCGGACGCATGGCTGGTGGTGAGTCTAGAGGTGAAGCGGCTCTCTTGGAGGAAATTCCCGGGTGGGGCGACTCTGAGGTTGGCGAGGGGACTGTGGGTAAGTTAGGCGCCCTTGCCCTTTTCGGAGTTGGCCGGCTAGTGCATTCCTCTGGGGAAAGTATGCGTCTTCGTTTGGCTGAGAGAGCGGGGGGAGCCAACGGGGTACGTGGGCTGCTGTCCCTAGCGAACGGATTGGTCGGGGTCCTTAAACTGGGGATTTCAAGGCGGTCTTCAGGGGGCGGAGAGCAGCAGAAGAGGGGGAAGGGGCAGAAGAGGTGGAAGGTTCTGTCAATGAGTGGGAAACTGGGGGAGCTGGGCGTTTAGGAAGTGTAGCGCCACCGAAGAAGAGTTGGCGCGACTCCTTTTCCACTTCCTTCCTACCGTTTTCTATATACTTTTTGTAAAGAGCTGATTCCCTCCTATACCGGATCTGATGCTCGGTCAGCCGGTGGCTGCTTTCATGGCCCCAAAGAATTTTGCCCCCTTCTTCGATCTAGCCTCAATTTCGGCTAGCTAGAGTAGATTGTCGAATCGGGAGCTGATGGTCTGCTGGATTGGGGGCCCCTGGTACCGGTACTACTCTCGGTACTGAGCCTTTGTGAGGTTTGGGGGCGTCCCGTTGAGGGACCGGCAACTGCCAGTGGGGGAGGCTGGTTATCACCTCCTGTCCCATATGAGGGTTTACTTAGGCATGGTTTCTTACTCATCCTGGATGATTCAGGGAGTGCTGACGTGGCTTCTAAGGTGATAAAATGTGTCAAGGACCTCTCCAAGACGTCTGATGGTAATTTTCGAAAAATCAAAAATTTTATGGTGGAGGCGCCGAATTTCAGTTTGTCGCCGAGAAGCAACGGAGGACCGGGGTTGGGAGTTGGATATTATGATAGAAGGGGGGCAGAGGAACAAAATGTAGGGTTAGGGGTAAGTACTCAGGAGGGGTGTCGGGGGAAGGTTTTGTGGGGAGACTATTGTAGGGTGAGGGGTAAATGCAAAAGGGGAGGTCCGGGCGAAAGGTCTCGTGTGGGGGCGATAGGGCTTGACTTTGGGTGAGGACGGGTGCAAAGGGACTCGACGATTCACAGGTCCTGGACTTAAAAAAAATCGTGTCGCGTCGACGGAGGACCCCCTTACAGATTTTAAATACGTGGTTAGCGGAGCACTGGGGCAGGCCCCCGAGAGAAGACTAGGTTAAGACAGGTACGGAGCAAATTAACAAACACGTCCGTCTCGCACGACAGCACTTAAGAGAGTCATAGTTACTCCCGCCGTTTACCCGCGCTTGCTTAAATTTCTTCACGTTGACATTCAGAGCACTGGGCAGAAATCACATTGCGTCAACACCCGCTTGGGCCATCGCAATGCTTTGTTTTAATTAGACAGTCGGATTCCCCAAGTCCTGCAGCAGCAGAGCCACCGAGTGCGCACGCGCGGGCCTCGCAGCAAGGAAGTTCCGCGGGAGGCCAAGGCACGGGACCGAGCTCGGATCGGCATACAGTGTGAATAATACCCTTCGACGCATCAGTTCTACGTATATAAATATACGAGTTTTTCAGATGCGAGAAGTCGAAGGTCAGATCGTTAGTGTATCTGTTTCGCGTACACACATATTGTGCGACATAAAAATACGTTAATGATCCTTCCGCAGGTTCACGTACGGAAACCTTGTAACGACTTTTACTTCCTCTAAATGATCAAGTTTGGTCATCTTCCCAGCAACATCGACGAACGTCGAAACGTCACCGAGTACCGGTCCGAAGACCTCACTAAATCATTCAATCGGTGTAGCGACGGGCGGTTTGTACAAAGGGCAGGGACGTAATCAACGCGAGCTTATGACTCGCGCTTACTGGGAATTCCTCGTTCATGGGGAACAATTGCAAGCCCCAATCCCTAGCACGAAGGAGGTTCAGCGGGTTACCCGGACCTTTCGGCCAGGGAGGACACGCTGTCTCCTTCAGTGTAGCGCGCGTGCGGCCCAGAACATCTAAGGGCATCACAGACCTGTTATTGCTCATTCTCGTGCGGCTTAAAGCCACTTGTCCCTCTAAGAAGAATTGATTGTACGCCTACAGTAAAAACCAAACGAGCGGCACGCACGACCGTTTGCACGACCGTGACGATACCGACGCCGACCTTTGAGATGTCGAAAGTACGCCTAGTTAGCAGGCTAGAGTCTCGTTCCTTATCGGAATTAACCTGATAGATCACTCCACCAACTAAGAACGGCCATGCACCACCACCCACCGAGTCAAGAAAGAGCTCTCAATCTGTCAATCCTTCCGGTGTCTGGGCCCGGTGAGGTTTCCCGTGTTGAGTCAAATTAAGCCGCAGGCTCCATTCCTGGTGGTGCCCTTCCGTCAATTCCTTTAAGTTTCAGCTTTGCAACCATACTTCCCCCGGAACCCAAAAGCTTTGGTTTCCCGGAAGCTGCCCGCCGAGTCATCGGAGGAACGTCGGCGGATCGCTGGCTGGCATCGTTTATGGTTAGAACTAGGGCGGTATCTGATCGCCTTCGAACCTCTAACTTTTGTTCTTGATCATTGAAAACGTTTTTGGCAAATGCTTTTGCTTTAGTCCGTCTTGCGACGATCCAAGAATTTCACATCTAACGTCGCAATACGAATGCCCCCATCCGTTCCTATTAATCATTACCTCGGGGTTCCGAAAACCAACAAAATAGAACCAAGGTCCTATTCTATTATTCCATGCACTAAGTATTTAGGCGAAGTTTTAGCCTGCTTTAAGCACTCTAATTTGTTCAAAGTAAACGTGCCGGCCCACCTCGACACTCAGTGAAGAGCACCGCGATGGGATTTCAAGTTGAGCCGCCCTCGCGGGCTAAGCTCACCGGCAGGAAGTCCCGCGGGCACGCCAGTTGGACACCGCTGTGTCTGTGTCCCGCGCCGCCGGTTCCGAGCGATGAACCGGCGGCGCGGGACACAGATTCGACTACGAGCTTTTTAACCGCAACAACTTTAATATACGCTATTGGAGCTGGAATTACCGCGGCTGCTGGCACCAGACTGGCCCTCCAATTGATCCTCGTTAAAAGGTTTAGAGTGTTCTCATTCCGATTACGGGGCCTCGGATGAGTCCCGTATCGTTATTTTTCGTCACTACCTCCCCGTGCCGGGAGTGGGTAATTTGCGCGCCTGCTGCCTTCCTTGAATGTGGTAGCCGTTTCTCAGGCTCCCTCTCCGGAATCGAACCCTGATTCCCCGTTACCCGTTACAACCATGGTAGGTGCAGAACCTACCATCGACAGTTGATAAGGCAGACATTTGAAAGATGCGTCGCCGGTGCGAGACCGTGCGATCAGCAATAAGTTATTCAGATTCACCAAGTTGTACGATGAACGAACTCGCGTCCGACACCGATTGGTTTTGATCTAGTAAAAGCGCTCCTTCCGTCTCCGGTCGGAACTCTGTTTGCACGTATTAGCTGTAGAATTACCACAGTTATCCAAGGATAAGTGGTACGATCTAAGGAACCATAACTGATTTAATGAGCCTTTCGCGGTTTCACCTTAATTTGGCTTGTACTGAGACATGCATGGCTTAATCTTTGAGACAAGCATATGACTACTGGCAGGATCAACCAGGGAGCTGTGTTTAGTCGCGCACATTTGAGCGGCGCTTACGCGCGCGCCCTGTGTAACGACGAGCTCATTTATTTATAAATTTATATAAAGAGGTGGTTCGTAATTCTGCTCTGCTGAACGGAACATCGCACATATCCCGGTTTGCGCGTGCACGGACCCCCGGCGTTAACATGTCACTCCATTGGTTTACAGAGCACGCCAGTAAAACACCTATCCCGCCCTTGTGGCGGGGTCAAGACGGTGGACGTGATGCAACTTGTGTAAAAGACACGAAACGCGGGGCGGCGGTTGTGCTACGGCGATATTGCGACTAGACGTTCACACATTTATGCAGACCCACGACTTTTTTGTTTGATAATGCGCCCGGAGACACACGTCAGCACACGAAGGCACATGTACACGAGCACACGGCGGCCGGCCGGCGGTGAACACCAAGAATTCGTAATTCTGCTCTCTGCTGAACGGAACATCGCACATATCCCGATTTACGCGTGCACGGACCCCCGGCGTTAACGTGTCACTCTATTGGTATACAGAGCACGTTGTTCGTCGTTCGTCTGTCCGTTCGTCGTCGTTTTATTAAATACATCGAACTGTCCAGACACTTGAGGCCGTGATTTTATTTTCAACAGACGATGATGATATAATGTGTATTATATGGTGGGGAACGATTATATGAGGCACACCGAACACACATCTTTCTTATATTATATATAATACTAGAGAAGTAGCAGCTTGGTGAACACACACTGAGACCTCGCGTTCCCCCACAAGAGATATAAACTAAAAACACGCCGGCCGACTTATAACAGGTAACGTATATAATGGCATTACACTACACTGGTGTGTCGCCCGTTGCTGTGTGTCGTCGCCCGCCGTTGTTCATCGTTCGTCTCTCCGTCCGTCGCATAGGGCAAAAAATTGTTAAACAAGTTAATTTAATTTTACCCATGCTACGGTTTAATAAAGCCAAAAGGATATCTATTTCGGCGTTTCTTTGCGATATAAATACATATACTGCTCGCCGGGTCGTTCTTTTTCAATCTTCTACTTTTCACCCGAACGACCTGCAACACCCATATAGCTGTTTGATGCATATTTGTATAGAATAACGGCGAGAAATTATATTTTTATTTTTTCACCTAGCGCTGCCCGAAAATATCATTTGTGTGTGAAACAAGACGAAACGAAGCGTAATACTCGACTTTATTTGTGTAAATCGAAAATTCGCTCATCGCACCGTGCACCATATGTCTCTCGCACGCAGGTACCGAATAACGCTTTCGGCATCGTGCGCACCGACCGACCGCCGCATATAAGTTTTTCGCACGCCCGTACCGAATAACGCTTTTAGCATCGTGCGCGCCGACCAACCGCCTCATGCATAAGTTAAATTTCGTGGTTCACAATTTTGTTTTTTAAAAAGGTTTATTTCCGAAATTTACAATTAATTACATTACTTAAAACTTAATTATACGGATTTAATTGATATGTGAAGCGTTACTGTAATAATATAATAATGGATCTGAATCTGAAATGCATGCGTCTAATCTATTTATATATAAACTAAAACTACGAACTAAGCATATTAACATCCTTCTAAATAATAAAATTAATTATATTATAACAAAGAAATGTCTATTGTGGACGCCAGGTTACTCCTCTTCCCCTAGATCCGACACACCTGTGGAGGAGAGTCATCGTCTGTTACCCTCTGCGTCTTAAGCGTCTGTAAATCAAAGTCACTACACAAATTATTATGAACGAATAAAGTATTAGTGTCCATGCACTGAGTTTTAGGGGTCGAAGCACTCACGAGCACTGGGGTTCCAAGCGTTGTTTCCATTTGGGGCACCTTATAGTTCCGGAAGACTAGGTCGCATTTGTTAATGTGTTAATATGTGTGCGGATTTTGGACAATAGATTTAAAATAAAAGAATTAGTAGTGCAGGGTGAGATCCCGAAGCCTTTGGGAAGTATAATGGAATTTTGGTGGAAACACGTGAACTGGGTGTATAATGACGAGAGACCGGAAAAGTTTTACCCACAATACAAACGTCGGCTACCTTTCAGTTGTGGGGTTAGATTGCAAAGATATATAGCCGTCGCCCTATTTGCTGAAAATTTTGGAAGACTCATGCATTTATCTTGGATACAAAGATATATTGTAGTGGTGAAAAAAAAATTCTGGATTGATACAAATGGAGAGAGGTATTGTGTGCATTGAAGGGGGCTCAATTACCATCAGCCAGAGCGTATGAAGTTGTTTAGGACTAGGTACTGTAAAACGGTTCTAATGAGTGGTGGTGAGGTAATAGAATTCATTAGACAGGAAAAAAGATATTGTGATTTCTGTTTTGCCATGCCACTATTTGAGCTTGACGCTAGAGATTTATTTCGGAGTATGTCTAACTCGGATTTGTCAGACATTGAAGATGAGCCGTTTTATTATGAATTATCCAGTATATCTGAGTCAGATACGGACATGGCCGATACTGACGAAGATTAAATTATAAATCAAATTGCTTTCCTCAAGTTTACTTGTAATAGAGGTTAACCTTGAGTGGAATAATATCACTCAAGGTTAACCTGCTGTTTTATAGAGTGGACCCCTTTTCATCTCTCAGTTCATTGTAAGCACTCAGTTCGACTTCATCGTTCTTCATCATATAGGGTTTAAGTAAAATTTGTTTATTTACTACCCAATAGCACGATGTTTCCCTCCCTAGATTGTGGTAAGACTTTTTCAAGGAAAGACAATGTAAGGCGTCACAAGATAAATTCTTGTGTAGGAAGTGAAAAAGTAGTTCAAGAAAATCCTAGTACCTCAAATGCTAAGAAGCGATCATTGTCCGACGTCGTAACATGTGAAATTTGCAACGTACCAGTGAAGAAGAAATGTATGTCTGGTCACCTAAAAAGTGCTGCTCATAAGAATAATGGATTCATAATAGTTGATGATGGTGTAGAAAAGTTGGCATCTGCATTTAGGCAGAAAAGCGAAACATTTAGAGTGTCTGAACGTGGACATCATGTTGATATGCTCGAGTTTGCACATTTAATAAGAGAAAAAGTTCTTACATTAATAGAAGCTAAACGCGAAATATTTGGTAGTGTTAAAGTAAATTTGGAATGTGGAGGATTGTACTTTTTATCCAATAAGGAAAATGTGGAGATGAAGACATTTAATACCAAAAATAAAGTGTTAACAGTGGGCAGTGATGTTTACGGAAAATATTACGAGTTTATAGATGAAATATTAAATAAAATGTCCGAATTTCAAGAACGTGATTCAGGTATGTATGTATAATTTGAATTAATTTTATTTATTTCCTACAAATACGTGTTGAATATAATATGTAAAGATTTTTTATTATTTGATTTAATTTAGAAAGTAATGATGAATTGTTTCTATAGGGTGGACATTATTTGAAATTTTGTATATGGAGGTGACCATAAATAAGTACAATCCATTGAGGGCGTCTACATATATAAACCTTCCGACGTCCATACAATCGAAGAAGGCCGTAATAAATATGCAAAACAACGATCAGGCATGTTTTGCTTGGGCAATAACTTCTGCTTTACGATCTCCGACTGGATTATCTAACCGGACATCATCATACCCCCACTACTCTACAGTGTGTGACTTTTCGGACTTGGAATTTCCTGTGAAAATAAGAGACATCAACAAGTTTGAAAATAAGAACAATATTTGCGTGAACGTGTACGGTCTCAATAAAGAGATTCGTGATAATAAGGTTAGTTGCGAAGTAGTACCATTACAAATTTCAACGGGATTGTGGAACGTTACAGTAAACTTATTGTATATAACGAATGATGATGGTGGTAATAGTCACTACTGTTGGATTCGAAATTTGTCACGTTTAGTAGGAAATCAGTTATCGTTACATGGACACGAAAAATTTATTTGTGACGGATGTTTATTATACTTTACTTCTATAGAAAAAGTTACTAGGCATGGGGAAGAAGATTGCGGTAAAGTAAAAGCTGTTTTACCTGACACAAATTATCGCATAAATAGTCTGGGTGAAGAAGTACTGTCTAATATTTTACAATTTGAACATTACGAAAGGCAGCTGAAAGTTCCGTTTGTTGTCTATGCTGATTTTGAAGCATTATTATGTCCAGTGGATCAAGTTAAAAATAATATAATGGATAATGAATCATACACTATGAAGTGCTTTCGGCACGAACCATATGCTTTCGCATATTATATAAAATGTAGTTACGATGATTCATTATCCATTTTTAAAAAATATATCGGGAAAGATGCTGCTATTGAGTTTGTAAAGCAATTAGAAGAGGATATAAAGTACATTTATAATAATCACTTAGGAGTAGTGATACAAATGCTTCCCTTGACAAGTGCTGATCAGATAGAGTTTGAAAAAAATATTTGTCATATTTGTAAGAAAATTATTAGTAATGTAAAAGATAAAGTTCATGATCATGACCATTTAACTGGCTTGTTTCGAGGTTCTGCTCACTCGGTATGTAATGTCAACTATAAAATTCCAAAATTTATTCCGGTGTTTTTTCACAATTTATCAAATTATGATTCTCATATGTTTATAAAGAACATTGCGATGAATGGTGAAGATGTTGACGTAATTGCACAAAATAAAGAAAAGTATATTTCCTTTAGTAAAAAAGTTCACGTCGCAGATTCACAAGATATAAAAGGTAGAATGAGGCGAGTATTTATAAACTTAAGGTTTGTAGATTCTTTTCGATTTTTATCTTGCTCCCTTGCAAAACTTGGTAGTTATTTAGATGACAACCAATGTGAACAAGTACGAAAATATTTTCCTGACAACATTCAGTTCAATTTAGTAAGGCAGAAAGGAATATTTCCCTATGATTTTAGGGATTCCTTTGATAAAATAAATTATTCGAAGTTACCAGAACGTGAAGCGTTTTACGATTCATTAACAGATTCTGATGTATTACATGATAATTATAACAGGGCACAGACTGTCTGGCAAGTGTTTAATTGTGAAACATTGGGAGATTATTCCTTAGTTTATTTAACTTCAGACGTGTTACTTTTGGCTGACATATTTGAAAATTATCGCAGTGTTTCATTACAATATTATACATTAGATCCGGCACATTACTTTACGGCACCAGGGTTCGGGTGGGACGCTTTATTAAAAATGACTGGGTTCAACTGGAACTCCTTACAGACGTCGATATGTTTTTCTTTTTTAAAAGGGGGATTCGCGGGGGACTTAGTATGTGTTCTCATCGTAAATCCGAAGCAAATAATAAATTTTTAAGTGAGTTCAATGATACGCAACCAATATCTTATATTGCATATTTAGATGCTACCAACCTGTACGGTTTTGCAATGCAATCAAAACTGCCTACAGGTAAATTTCGCTGGTTGAATGCTCGGGAATTAGAAAATTTTGATGTTTTACAGATTGATGATAATTCGAGTACCGGTTACGTTTTGGAAGTTGACTTGGATTATCCTCAATGTTTACATGATACACATAACGATTTGCCATTTTGTCCTGAATTGCGTAACCCTGAAAATTCTAAACATAAGAAATTAGTACCAACATTGTACGATAAGGAGAAGTACATTATACACTACATGAATTTAAAGCAATGTTTAAATCATGGATTAATATTGAAACGCACCCATAGAATTCTCGAATTTGAACAGAGCAATTGGATGCAGTCATATATTGATTTTAATACGGAAAAGCGAAGACAGTCAAGTAACGCGTTTGAAAGGAATCATTACAAAGCCATGAATAACATTGTATTTGGAAAAACCATGGAAAATGTAGAAAATAGAGTTGACATTCGTTTATTGAGTCATTGGGAGACGCGTTATAGAAAACCAGGGGCGGAAGTATTTATCGCGAAACCAAATTTTAAATCTACCAAAATATTTTGTGAAAATTTAATAGCTGTGGAAATGTCTATTGTAAAAATACATTACAATAAACCATTGTACGTAGGTTTTAGTATATTAGAGTTAGCTAAAACTGTAGTTTATAAATTCTATTATGATTTTTTAAAACGTGAGTATGGTGTACACAGACACGGATTCATTAATAATTGAAGTATTTACTGAAAATATTTACGATGATATCAAAAATAATATTGAGCACTTTGATACTTCCAATTATCCTGAAAATAATGTTCATAACATACCTCGAAACAAGTCAGTTATAGGTAAAATGAAGGATGAATTTGCCGGTAATATTATTACATCGTTTTTTGGTACAGGAGCTAAAGCATACTGTATCAATACACTTTCAGATTGCGTTAAGAAAGCAAAAGGTGTAAAAAAATATGTAATTAAAAAAGAATTGACTCTGTGTGATTATAAACGAATAGTGGAAGAGGGGGGAGAAATTTTCAAGAAAATGTATACATTCCGTTCTGATTACCATGTAGTTTTTACAGAACTAAAAAATAAAATTGCTTTGTCTGCTACTGACGATAAACGCTACATTTTACCAGATAAAATTGGCACATTGGCTTGGGGTCATAAACAAATTAAACAAATTCAAGATGAATGTATAAATCAGATATTAAATGAAGAATACGATAGGTTATATAATTAATTTCATGTTTTTAAGTTTTGTATAAATTGTTACCTTATACTTGTTTTCTATGTATTACGTTTGATTTATGTTTATTGTTCATTACGTATTTATATTAAAGTACATATTTTTGTATATATAATTTGTTAATGTATTGTATAGGTTGTAAATAAATGGTATATATTTTAAAAAAAGTTGTTTTATTTACTTAAAACGAATACACAGGCAATAAAGTTATATAACATAATTACAACACATTTTTCTTCGATATCCAGGAATTGTGTGAGCTATCCAATCCTAACCACTTGACGAGAACTTTATTTCCCTTACGTCTTATTACTTTCTCTACCAAATAAACATCAGGGTGTGCGACTTTCTTCAGTTCCACTTCATAGAATCCTCCAATAATATTTTCACCTTGTGCATCCTGCAGTAGATAGGTTCGCGGCATTGTATTTTGCACTTTAGAGATTTTAAATATTTCGTTTGACCAATTAGGTGTATAGTTTTTGGAGGAAGCTTGGCGGAGTTTACTTATTCTTACATGATCACCTACATTGAATTTCCGAGGTAGTGTATCAATCACTTTTAATGAACTATACACTGTATTCAAAAGATGCTTTGCATTGCGATTATTAACATCTTTCGGCTTCATTCCAATTGTTCTATGTACGCTATTATTGTAGTTGTTTATAATAATTGGTAGTAAGTCCAACCATTTATATGTACCTTGCAATGAAAACGCTTTCCACATCCTTTCCTTGATGGTTCTATTAAATCTTTCCACAATGGAACTCTTTAATGTTGAATAAGTACTGTAATGATTGATATTGTACTGTTTAAGAAATGTTTTGAAGTCTGCGTTGTAAAATTCTTTGCCATGATCTGTTTGAATGTTTTTCGGTATGAGTTTCTTTTTGTCCAGTATTGTTTGCATTGCTCGCGTCACTTCCTTCCCAGTCTTAGTCTTTAAAGGTACTGCCCATCCAAATTTAGAGAAAGCATTTATAACCATTAATATATACTTAAATCCCTTGTTCTCCTTTGAATACGGAATCATTTCAACTAAATCTGCTTGATATAAATCTTTTAGTCCCTTCAGAATAACACGACGTCTTTTAAAGTTTCTTCTAGCCGGTGCATGCAGTTCCTTCACTACGTCTTGCTTAATTTTAGACATTATCAGATTCAATTATTATATCAACGGCCGATGCTGATGCTGGTCTGTCTACAAATCGTCTAGTTATTTGAATTTTATCATTGAGTTTCAATGTTATAAAATTTTTTTTTAGTTCGGTCCTGTAGGGTTGACCATTAATTCTGACCCAAACGTTGTCTCCATACATAACTACCTTCACTACTTTACCACTGTACACCTCATTAACAAACGTTGAGGTTGCTGCTTTATTTGTAATTTGATAAATCCCAGGTTCTGCTTCGTGGCCAGTAGTCCACAATCCGATGACTTGTATTGATTTTCGCGTTGTTTGCTGCTTTACATCATCTTTCAACTTTTGAAAATATCTATGTTTTGAAATGCTGTGTCCGTAAAGATGTTTACCAAATTTGTTTACAGACATGGTAGCACCGGTAAGATGTTCACCAAACTTATTAAGAGTCATATAAGTAAACTAACTGTATCCTGGCTGCACACTGAATGACGAGTAGATTCAAAAAATATGTTTTTATACAATAATTTTTGCCTCTTTTAATTCTTCGATTATTGAAACAATTTCATTGTTGTGTGATGAATTTCCTGCATGCTGCGAAGCTATTAATAAACGTAACCTACCTACAAGTTCATTGGGGTCATCCCAATGTTTGTACTCGATAGTGGATCCTGGAATTAATTGCCTTTTCATTGTGTTTTTCTCCAGAGATCCTCCACTCTTCCATTATTTTGCCCACCAAACCTGGGGTCTCTCACCCATTAAAATTGGTTTTACGATTGACACATACTTGTACCCTCTGTTGGCTGCAATCGCTTTATTTGGATTATATTGTACACGCGCGGCATTAGTTCGTTGCAATATATCTCTGTAGTTTCGGCTATCCATTAAAGTAAATTTTGAAGGTTTTTTCTTAAATAAGAGTTCATACAGTCCTTTTGTTCCCGTATATATCTGATTATTTATCTTTATGTCTCGTCCTTCGAATTGTATTTCAGAATTTCCAACATATAAATTTCCGTCAACTTCATGTACGCCATATTTTTCGTCGCGGTCAGCTTTTGTATGTGTTTTGAAATATATGAGAAATTGTCTTGGTAATTCATCAAATTGTTGTAATATACTTTGCACTTCTGGGCTATTCAATTGTTCTCTAAAACTTTGCTGGGCATGATACATAGGAAGTGTTACTTCTCCTTCATCATCGTCATCACTATACGCATGTTCTTCTTCTTCTTGTTGTTCAAAATCCGTCTTTGAATCATCATGCTTTTCTACTATTTGAGTTGAATTAAATGGGGCACTTTGTATCACTTCCTCATCATCTAAAAAACTAACATCTCCTTTCCGTTGAATGTTTTCTGCAGTAGGTGTCATTAAGGTATAGCCGAGTAATTATTTTTTCGGTTCGTGGTATATTTTCGAAAGTTTTCTTCTCCTTTTAATGTTAAAAGACTGTTTTGGAGATGGTGCGTAGGCTGGTTTAATTTGTGATACATCGAAGTCATTATCATCTTCTAGAAATTCACTGGGTTCTAGTCGATTAGCCTCAAGTTTACTTGCTATTTCTTTGAGTGGCTCACTGAGGGGTGAGAACGTAGCTTCAAGATGTTGTTTAGACTCAGCTATGTTTGATTTCAAGGTTCTAATTTTATCACGTAGAGAAGTGCGAGCTTCTGCAAGTTGTCTAGCGACATTTTTGTCCATTGTGTTATCGAAGTACACAGCTATACTGAAAGGGTAAAGAAAGTTGTACCCAAATTTATACAATTATAAATTTGTCGAAACCCTTGCGGTATCTCCCTTCCTCTTTACCACAGTCTAAATCAATTACCAATACATCATGAGGATTGACCCAACACGTTTGACAAATGTCCTTAAATTCTTCAAAAGTCATGTCCCCCGTAAGGTGATCATCATATATATGTTTCAAATGCATTGCATCTTGTCGAAAAAGTATTAACAAATTGCTATTATCTCTAATCAACTGCTTTGGAATTGCACTGTAACTCTGGCATAAGTAAAAACAGTCAATATTTTTATGTCGACCGTATGAAAAATAGTCTTTTATTGTATTGTGACCTGTGGGTGGCACATCATCAAATATTACAATGGAATATTCATTTATGCATGTCGGAACTTCTAGGCTTGCGATATCCGAATATTCATAATAACCACATTCTGGAATCGTTTTCATTAATTCACGTAGAAATGTATATTTCTCTTGGTACAATGAATTTGAGCATAAATAAATATTTAAATATCTTAACCCATGCCTTGCAATAAGTAGTGTAAGAAGTATGTTGGTTTTTCCGCATGCACTCGGTCCTATAATTAAGCCTCTCTTACATTCACCTCCGAAAAGGTCACTGTGTTTTTTAAATCTCGGATGTTGTAATAATGCATTATCAAAATTTTGTATCGGTAATGATAATTCATGTGAAGTTACACTTACGGGATGCATGTCATCTCACCAAGAAGGTTTTTACTGAACTAAATATGGAATACAATAAACTGGACAATGTATGACCTCACCTAGATATTTTGATTGTGGAATGTAGCTGTTCATTATTAAGAAAAAAAAAAACTTTCAATTCCTTATTGTATATTTAAGCATACATATTAATGAACATGTTTGAATATATAAATACATAATTAAGTTGTTCACCCGAAGCAGCGGTAAAAATTAATTCTGCGTTTTATAAATTATAGACTTCACCTACATATTGTGATAATAAGGTTTTATTTTAGGATGGAGGAAACTATTTACACGTTTATTCTTAAACATTTATTTATTAATTTATGAACACATATTTGGTTATTCTAGCTTTTTTTATAACTTTGGTTTTTTCTCTCTTTCTAGGCGTTTGATTTTATGATAGCTTTCTAAGTAGTATAACCTGACAGTTCACTCCACCAACTAAGAATGGCCATGCACTACCACCCACCGAATCAAGAAAGAGCTCTCAATCTGTCAATCCTTCCGGTGTCTGGGCCCGGTGAGGTTTCCAGTGTTGAGTCAAATTAAGCCGCAGGCTCCACTCCTGGTGGTGCCCTTCCGTCAATTCCTTTAAGTTTCAGCTTTGCAACCATACTTCCCCCGGAACCCAAAAGCTTTGGTTTCCCGGAAGCTGCCCGCCGAGTCATCGGAGGAACGTCGGCGGATCGCTGGCTGGCATCGTTTATGGTTAGAACTAGGGCGGTATCTGATCGCCTTCGAACCTCTAACTTTCGTTCTTGATCAATGAAAACGTTTTTGGCAAATGCTTTCGCTTTAGTCCGTCTTGCGACGATCCAAGAATTTCACCTCTAACGTCGCAATACGAATGCCCCCATCCGTTCCTATTAATCATTACCTCGGGGTTCCGAAAACCAACAAAATAGAACCGAGGTCCTATTCTATTATTCCATGCACTAAGTATTCAGGCGAAGTTTTAGCCTGCTTTAAGCACTCTAATTTGTTCAAAGTAAACGTGCCGGCCCACCTCGACACTCAGTGAAGAGCACCGCGATGGGATTTCAAGTTGAGCCGCCCTCGCGGGCTAAGCTCACCGGCAGGACGTCCCGCGGGCACGCCAGTTGGACACCGCGAGCGATGAACCGGCGGCGCGGGACACAGATTCGACTACCAGCTTTTTAACCGCAACAACTTTAATATACGCTATTGGAGCTGGAATTACCGCGGCTGCTGGCACCAGACTGGCCCTCCAATTGATCCTCGTTAAAAGGTTTAGAGTGTTCTCATTCCGATTACGGGGCCTCGGATGAGTCCCGTATCGTTATTTTTCGTCACTACCTCCCCGTGCCGGGAGTGGGTAATTTGCGCGCCTGCTGCCTTCCTTGGATGTGGTAGCCGTTTCTCAGGCTCCCTCTCCGGAATCGAACCCTGATTCCCCGTTACCCGTTACAACCATGGTAGGCGCAGAACCTACCATCGACAGTTGATAAGGCAGACATTTGAAAGATGCGTCGCCGGTGCGAGACCGTGCGATCAGCAATAAGTTATTCAGATTCACCAAGTTGTACGATGAACGGACTCGCGTCCGACACCGATTGGTTTTGATCTAATAAAAGCGCTCCTTCCGTCTCCGGTCGGAACTCTGTTTGCATGTATTAGCTCTAGAATTACCACAGTTATCCAAGGATAAGTGGTACGATCTAAGGAACCATAACTGATTTAATGAGCCTTTCGCGGTTTCACCTTAATTTGGCTTGTACTGAGACATGCATGGCTTAATCTTTGAGACAAGCATATGACTACTGGCAGGATCAACCAGGGAGCTGTGTTTAGTCGCGCACACTCGAGCGGCGCTTACCCGCGCGCCCGGTGTAACGACGAGCTCATTTATTTATAAATTTATAATAAAGAGGTGGTTCGTAATTCTGCTCTGCTGAAAGGAACATCGCATATATCCCGGTTTACGCGTGCACGGACACCCGACGTTAACGTGTCACTCCATTGGTATATATTTATATATGTAGTAAAATACGGGGAACGATTTTTGTATGAGGCACAACCGACACACAAACCACACACATCTTATTATATACTATAATAGAGTAGCAGAGATTGGTGCAACACTGAGACCTCGGCGTTCCCCCAAACAAGAGATAAGACTAAAAACACGCCGGCCGACTTATTACACGTAACGTATATAATGGCATTACACTACACTGGTGTTGTTGTGTCGCCCGTTGCCGTGTGTCGTCGCCCGCCGTTTTTCGTCGTTCGTCTCTCCGTTCGTCGTCGTTTTATTAAATGCATCGAACTGTCCAGACACGGCGAGGCCGTGATTTTATTTTCAACAGACGATGATGATATTATGTGTATTATTATGATGGGGAACGATTATATGAGGCACACCGAACACACAAAACCACGCACACATTCTTATTATATTATATTATATATAATACTAGAGAAGTAGCAGCTTGGTGAACACACTGAGACCTCGCGTTCCCCCACAAGAGATAAAAACTAAAAACACGCCGGCCGACTTATTACACGTAACGTATATAATGGCATTACACTACTACACTAGTGTTGTTGTGTCGCCCATTGCCGTGTGTCGTCGCCCGCCGTTGTTCGTCTCTCCGGTTCGTCGTCGTTTTATTAAATACATCGAATTGTCCAGACACGTGAGGCCGTGATTTTATTTTCAACAGACGATGAAGATATTTTATGTTTATTATATGATGGGGAACGATTATATGAGGCACACCGAACACACAAAACAACACACAACTTCTTATATTATAAATAATACTAGAGAAGTAGCAGCTTGGTGAACACACTGAGACCTCGCGTTTCCCCACAAGAGATAAAAACTAAAAACACGCCGGCCGACTTATTACACGTAACGTATATAATGGCATTACACTACACTGGTGTTGTGTCGTCGCCCGTTGCCGTGTGTCGTCGCCAGCCGTTGTTCGCCGTTCGTCTCTCCGGTTCGTCGTCGTTTTATTAAATACATCGAACTGTTCAGACACGTGCGGCCGTGATTTTATTTTCAACAGACGATGATGATATTTTATGTGTATTATATGATGGGGAACGATTATATGAGGCACACCGAACACGCAAAACCACACACATCTTATTATATATTATATATAATACTAGAGAAATAGCAGCTTGGTGAACACACTGGGACCTCGCGATCCCCCACAAGAGATAAAAACTAAAAACACGCCGGCCGACTTATTACACGTAACGTATATAATGGCATTACACTACACTGGTGTTGTGTCGTCGCCCGTTGCCGTGTGTCATCGCCCGCCGTTGTTCGTGGTTCGTCTCTCCGTCCGTCGCATAGGGCAAAAAATTGTTAAACAAGTTAATTTTATTTTACTCATGCGACGGTTTATTAAAGCCAAAAGGATATCTATTTCCGCGTTTCTTTGTGATATATATGTACATATACTGCTCGCCGGGTCGTTCTTTTTCAATCTTCCACTTTTCACCCGAACGACCTGCACCACCCATATAGCTGTTTGATGCATATTTGTACAGAATAACGGCGAGAAATTATATTTTTATTTTTCCACCTAGCGCTGCCCGAAAATATCATTTGTGTGTGAGACAAGACGAAACGAAGCGTAATACTCGACTTTCTTTGCGTAAATCGAAAATTCGCTCATCGCACCGTGCACCACCATATATATGTCTCTCGCACACAGGTACCGAATAACGCTTTCGGCATCGTGCGCACCGACCGACCGCCGCATATAAGTTTTTTGCACGCCCGTACCGAATAACGCTTTTAGCATCGTGCGCGCCGACCGACCACCTCATATATATGTTTCTCGTACATAGGTATCGAATAACGGCAGAAATTATTTTTATTATATTTAAATATAATTTTCGTTAATTCGCTTACTCGATACGAAAGGACACATCGGCGAGTGGAAATAAAGCGGACCGAAGTTAAAACGTTCGACATTAGGTTTTTCGCACACCGGTACCGAATAACGCTTTCGACCTGCACCGCCCATATAGCTGTTTGATGCATATTTGTACAGAATAACGGCGAGAAATTATATTTTTATTTTTCCACTTAGCACTGCCCGAAAATATCATTTGTGTTTGAAACAAGACGAAACGAAGCGTAATACTCGACTTTATTTGCGTAAAATGAAAATTCGCTCATCGCACCGTGCACCACCATATATACGTCTCTCGCACGCAGGTACCGAATAACGCTCTCGGCATCGTGCACCCCGACCGACCGCCGCATATAAGTTTTTCGCCCGCCCGTACCGAATAACGCTTTTAGCATCGTGCACACCGACCGACCGCCTCATATATATGTTTTTCGTACACAGGTACCGAATAATGGCAGAAATTATTTTTATTATATTAAAATATAATTTTCGTTAATTCGCTTATTCGCACCGACCGACCGCCTCATATATAAGTTACCTGTCATCCACAAAAGACAATCCATTGTTTATAATAAATTAATTTCATTATTCAAATATGTATATTCTTATATTATGTTTAGTTGCTTATTTTATGCTTATCTAATTTCCGCCAGATGTTCTTACGCTTAGCTGTTAGTTTTATAATTATATAAATAGGAGTAGCATTAATTCAATTCAATTAATAGTTAGATCATTATTCAAGCCGTTACCACGCCAGTCGGCATTATTGTCATTCGTTATTATCCAAATGTAATAATTAATTATAACAAGTCTAATCTAAATCGCTAAATGTACTATAGAATTCGGAAATAAACAGTTTTTAAAAACTCAAAGTTCGACCACGAAAATATAATTGGCGCAGTCGTTCGGATTTTTCCAAAGAGGGCCTGAGCGAATATCAAGCTCCTTTCGTTTCAACGATTAATTGGAAAGAGTCCTCCGAGCATCGAGGTTACAGCTCCAAGGGCAGCAGCATCGTGAGACGACATCACCAGTTCCACAGCATCCCTGAGGGCATATCAGGCAGATGGACAGAGTGATCATCTCGTGGTAAAACACATCTTTTTTAGAGGCTTTTGTTTCGCGATATTTTATGTACTACAGTGATTCGGATTCAGACTCAAGTTTTTCTCTCATAATACTTTCTCCAACCCGCGTACATTCTCCCGTAAATTTTCTTATAGACGAATTAATTAATAAAGTCGATAACTTAAATTTAAACGAAATGGAAAACGTAAATTACCATTTACTTAAACTGAACGTTGACACAATCCCTTCCTTCGACGGAAGTAACGAATTAGTAGAAATTTTTATTTCGCGGTGTAAAGCCATATTAGCCCAGTTTAGGCCTTTAAATAATGAACTGATAAATACTTATTTAATAAACGCAATTGTAAGTAAACTAAAAGATCGCGCGTTGATTGCAATAGGTTCGCGCACAGAACAAAATACGTGGCCAGAAATTAGGAACCACCTTAGACAAAGGTTTGGCGACCTTCGTAGTTATGATTGTCTAGTACAAGATTTAATCAATTTGAAACCACTAAAAAATGAAAAGTATCTCGATTTCGGCGAATGAATTCAAGTTTTGCGAAGTAGGCTAGTTTTAAAATTTAATTCCTTGTCCGCTATAGACATGCCAGACGCGACAAAACGCGTGCATATAAATAGTTACGATGAGTTGGCGTTAAAAACTTTTCTCCGTGGCATTCGCGGTAATATTCAGAGCGTTATAAGATTACGCGACCCGGCAACACTCGAAGAAGCTATTAATTATCTCATAGAGGAAAACAATTTCCAAAATTCTTTTGAACCTGTTAATGTTTTCAATTTCAATAATAATAATTTTAATCGCAATAATAATTTTAACAGACAAAATTTCCAACGATCAAATTTCCCAAATTTTAATAATAGACAAAACAATCAAACTCGGAATCAACAGCATTTTCCAAGTCAGCCAATCAATTTACAATTTCGATCACAAACGCAACAACAGTTTCCGACTAATAGACAAGTATTCGGTAAACCTCAAAAATTTAATAAGCCATTTAGTAATAATTTTTCTCCAAATAAACGTCCACGGTACGATAATAATTATAATCCTAATGTGCAAAGAAATCATAATCAATTTAATTCCAATTTCAATCAACCGCCTCAGCAAATTTCACAAAGGCTACCAGAGCCAACGCCAATGTCGGTCTCCACGACCTACACCAACACACCGAGGCTCTACAACCTTGATGAGCCCGGACATTCTCGCGCAGTAGACAATAATATTATTAATAATGAAAATAATGATAAACGTACGGACAATTTTTTAGAATAGGCAGCCTCGGGAGAACACCAGTTAAATTTTTAGGAATTATTAATAACGCAAGCGCATTACCCTTTATTTTAGATCCCGAAAATAAACTGAAAATCATTATGGATTCCGGTAGTACGCGCTCTTTTATTAATCCCCGGTTAGCAAAAAAATTAAACAAAAATTTATTTAAAATTGACCCTTTCGAAGTTTCTAGTGCCTATGGTACTTCTCAAGGAACACACAGTGTTACAATCTCACTTGAAAAATTATTTAAGAATAAACAAGCATCAAAATTAAAATGTTACATCTTCGATTTTCATTCTGCCTTCGATATTTTGTTAGGAGTTGATAACATGACCAAAATTAACGCTTGTATAAATTTTAAAAATCAAACAGTAGTAACCCCGTGCAATGAAATTCCGCTTCTTTATTTTAATGAACCACATGTTAATGAAAATGATAAAATTAATGATAAAAATATTAACAATAATTGCAATAAATCTCACAATGTTAATTTAGCTGTCCCGGCGGTACCTAAGCGAATATTAGTGCCCGCCCAAAGCCAGCAAGTTTTAGAAGTAGATATAGAAAATGTTAAGAACGGCGAAGCCGTTATTCCAAGGATGAATGTTACGAATTTCTTAATCCCCGAATGTGTTACTTCGGTTAAAAATGGTAAAGCATTTTGTACGGTTGTAAATAAAACCGATTTAGATAGGGAAGTAACCCTCAAAAGACCTTTCGTGGTGTCGCCCGTCAGCGAATATGATGTGGTGTCACACCCACAAGGTACAAATAGTAAATTAAACACAAGACGCGATAAATATAGTAACTTTAATATGTATAACGCTGAAAAAATTAAATTCGACTTTTCTCTAATCAGATCAGGGCATATGAATGATGAAGAGAAAGCCGCAATTAAGAAATTAGTTTTTAAATACGCAGATATTTTTCATGCTAAAGAAAATGATCTAACCTTCACAAATAGAATCAAACATAGAATTATTACAACCGATGAGGTTCCGGTCTTTACAAAAACTTACCGCTACCCGGAAATTCACAAAGCCGAGGTGAGCAGACAAATAAATGATATGTTAGAACAAAATATTATAAGACCATCACATAGCCCATGGTCTTCCCCTATTTGGATTGTTCCAAAAAAATGGACGCATCAGGCCAACGGAAATGGCGTGTCGTCTTTGATTATAGAAAGTTAAACGAAAAAACAGTAGGTGACCGTTATCCCCTTCCTAATATTAGTGACTTATTAGACAAGTTAGGTAAATGTCAATATTTTACCACCCTGGATTTGGCCTCAGGGTTTCATCAAATCGAAATCGATGAACGGGACGTTCCTAAAACAGCATTTAATACAGAAAATGGCCATTACGAATTCTTAAGAATGCCTTTCGGGCTTAAAAATGCCCCTGCAACTTTCCAACTCGTTATGGACGATATTTTGAGGGGTATCCAAAACAAACATTGTCTCGTCTACATGGACGACATTATAGTATTTTCAACTAGCTTACAAGAACACATAGATCAATTGACAGAACTTTTTAATCGATTAAGAGACGCGAATCTCAAAATTCAATTAGACAAGTCAGAATTTTTAAAAAAGGAAGTCGCATATTTAGGACACATAATTACACCAGAAGGTGTCAAGCCCAATCCAGACAAGATAATGGCTATTCAAAATTATCCTATTCCGAAGACTCCAAAACAGATCAAAGGCTTCCTTGGACTATTAGGGTATTACAGAAAATTCATAAAAAACTTTGCCGAACTGACCAAACCCATGACAAAATGTCTCAAAAAGAATGCAACCATTGACGTAAATAATTCCGATTATCAAAATTGCTTTAACTTATGCAAAAATATTTTAACCAACCAACCCTTACGACAGTACCCTGACTTTTCTCGACCGTTTATTCTAACGACAGACGCTAGCAACCAAGCTCTTGGTGCCGTACTGTCTCAAGGCAACATTGGGTCAGACCTACCCATCGCGTACGCTAGTAGAACGCTTAACGATTCGGAAACCCGCTATTCAACCATAGAAAAAGAGTTACTCGCGATAGTTTGGGCCGTAAAGTACTTCCGCCCTTATTTATTCGGACGAAAATTTCAAATTGTAACGGACCACAGGCCACTCCAATGGTTGATGTCCATTAAGGAACCTAATTCGAAATTAGTTAGGTTGAGACTTAAACTCTCCGAATTTGACTATACTATCGTTTATAAAAAAGGAACATTAAATAGAAATGCAGATGCTTTGTCCCGAATTGAATTAAATATTAATGAAGAATATGCACCCAACCTTGAAAACTATTTAAAAAATTTTGAAGATTTAAAAAACGAACCGTTAAACCAAATTGTTGATGATAATCCATCATCCCTAATAGTAGAACCCGCAGAAAACACGCACGTACATATTGACGAAAATGATGGCGCGACCATACATTCCAGCTTAGAACACCCAATAGTAAATATACCCATTTCGGATAAACCGGTCAACGTAGGCGACAATCAAATAATAATCACAGAAGTAGAGCATTCGCCATTTCGACCAAAAATCACTAATCTATTCAATAATAAAAAAATGAGAATCAATGTTCAATTTTCGAAAAACAATTTTGCTAATGAAATAATTGACTTCATAAAAGAATATATTGTACCCAAAGTGAATTACTACTTATATTTCAAGAGCCCAATATATGAAAGGTTTAGTAGTGTCCTCCAAAAATATTTCAAAAATTCTGAGATAAAAATGACAAAATGCAATAACTTTCTCACGGATATTGAAGACCATAACGATATGTTAGAAATCATCCAAAATTATCACGAGGGTAAAACCAACCACCGTGGAATTGACGAAACAGAATCAAAACTAAAAAGAATATATTATTGGCCTAGCATGAGAAAGTCTATTCAAGATTACATAAATAACTGTGAAGTTTGCTTAGTCTCAAAATATGATCGAAAACCCCTAAAATTAAAATTCAGTAATACTCCTACAGCCATGAGACCATTTGAAATAGTCCATATAGATTGTATCGCACTAGAAAATATAAAATTCCTTACCATCATCGATTCATTCTCAAAATATACTCAATTATATAAACTAAATTCATACCAGGCCATTGAAATAGCAACAAATCTAATTAAACTCTTCTGCCATCATGGCATCCCGGACCTAATCGTTTCAGATAATCATCTTGAGTTTAAAAATACAGTAATTAGGGAACTCCTGGAGGTACACAAAATTAAATTGCACTTTATCAGCTCACAACACCCCGAATCCAACGGAATTGTCGAACGTGTACATTCGACAATAATCGAACATATAAGACTGTTAAATAATCAAACCTTATTCAAAAATGAACCCATCGAAATTAAAGTCCTTTATGCCATCCTCGCTTATAATAACTCTATACATTCCACTACTAAACTGAAACCCTCTGAAATTATTTCTGGACACATAGACAATAAATCAATGTTAGACGTTAATTTAGAAACTATCCTTATAAATAATTATGTTCAACTACATAGAAATAAAGTAAAATTATTATATGAAAAGATTAATTAAACTATTAATTTAAATAAAAGTCAAGCTATTGAAAAACGTAATGTAACCCGTGAAGAGGTTCCCCAAATTCCCGAAGATATTTTTATTAAGAACAAACAAAAGCAAGCAAAGACCAAAAATAAATATAAAAAGGAGAAGATTAAAATTGTAAATCCTAATTATAGAACGGCAGAAATAGAAACCACACATCACAATCAAGTAAGCAAAGTCCACTTGTCAAACGTTAAGAGACCTAGGATCAAAAAATCGAATTCTCTAAATATTCTAAATTTTGATAATTTCATTGACCAATTAAAAAATAAAGTAATCATTAAAAACGAAAACGTCATAGAAGTAAATGATAACCTATTTCAAGCCCCATTAGACTTTTCACTTGCGCATTGTGTAAGCCAAGATCTTAAAATGAATGCAGGCATAGCACAAGATTTCAAATTAAGATTTGGACGTGTTCGAGAACTCTACAAACAGAACCCACAATTATATTCGTTAGTTTACTTAAAAGAAGATGATAGACATATTCTTTACTTAATAACAAAACCAAATTATTTCGACAAACCAACTATAAAATGCCTTTTTCAAACTTTAATTAATTTAAAACGGTTCTGTTTAGATAAACAAATAACTAAGCTAGCAATTCCAAAATTAGGCTGCGGTCTTGATAAATTAAATTATGAAACCGTAAAAACAATGATAAAGTACATTTTTCAAAATTCCAGTATAAAAATAAATATTTATCTCGGTGAACCGATGATTCGGAACCAGGAACTTCAAAAATACTAATATAATTCTATTCTATCAATTGCAGGCTACTCTTCGTCACTTCTGTGACTTCCTTTCAAATCAGAAATATTACGGAAAATGTAGGGTTATTACCCATCAAACTAGGATTAGCCAAATTAGAAAAGACGAAACACACATTTGTACATCATTATGATTTGAATAATATTTATGAAGAAGTAGATAGATTAAATTTTCAATATGAGTTTCTGAGAAGAACCATGAGTAACGTATCTGAATTTAAAAGAGAATTTCAAAATTACGAAAAAATATTGAATTACTCCCGGAATGACATAATCACTAAAATTGAAACGATACAATTGAGTGTTAAACCAAAACGTATAAAAAGAGGTCTAATCGACGGCTTAGGCACAATAATTAAAACCATTAGCGGAAACATGGATGCCCGCGATAGTAAAAGAATTGATGAAATCTTGAGACATTTGGCAAATAATCAAAATAACTTACAAAATCAACTTAAATTTGGATACAGTGTTAGTACCAAAATTATTCAAAATTTTAATACAACACTACAAAATATTGCTCATAACCAAAATTTATTACGATCTAGAATATTGCAATTACATTCAATTTATAAAGAAACCATTGACCATCAACACGTTCTTTTTGTGAAAGACCTATACAATCAACTCGCGTTACTTTTCGGCATAATCGGAAATGTCCTATAAAGAGTTATGAATTCATTAACCTTCTGTAAATTAAAGGTTCTAAACCCGGATATAATAAGGCCTCAAGATTTATTTGAAGAATTGCGTAAAATCTCTATTCATTACAACGAAATGTTACCTTTTGAACTAAAATCGGAAAATATATTAGACTTTGAATCAATAATAACAATTAATTGTAAAATCGAAGAAACGAAAATTCATTACTTCTTATCCTTGCCTATCAATTACGAACAATCTTTTGACCTCTACACAATGTATCCCATTCCGTTAAAACATGAGTCCGAATATTTTACTATCATTCCGAATGTTAAAACGTTACTCAAGTCGAAAGTAGACTCTAAAGTTTTGCCTCTAAATGATATGTGTTTGGGCATTAATCAACGATATCAATGCAGTGATAATCTGCTTATCAACTATAAAGCAGACTGCGAAACCGAACTACTAAAGAATGGATCGAGCAAAAATTGTAAATTCACAAAATTAGAAATTCAAAATAACCACCTGGAGAAAGTGCGCGATACCAATCAATTCCTTGCTGTATTTACCACAAGTGAAGGAATTAAGATCACCTGTCCTGACCGAGAAGAATCACGGAACCTGCAAGGGATTTTCCTGATCCAGCCCGACAAATGTGACCTGACCTTTCGGAACTACATAATACCGAAAATCGAGGAAACTTTCGGAAGCCCCGTCCTCATCAGAGCAGTGAAGCCACTCTTAGACAATTTTAATGTGAAAAACTTCTCTGTTCAGCTGAAAAGACTAAAATTGGACGAAATCCCTGTGTTTGCCCTAAACTATATAGTGCCGGAACAAGTGATTCCCCTAAAACCCAGTGCATGGACGCTCCTACTATACTTCCTAATTTTCGCGAGTGCAGTGACCTTAGTGTCCAAATATCTTAGACGAAAATACTTCATCTCCGGAAACGCTATCGATACTTCCCCTACGAGTCGAATCTAAGGAGGGAGGAGTTACCTGTCGTCCACAAAAGACAATCCATTGTTTATAATAAATTAATTTCATTATTCAATTATGTATATTCTTATATTATGTTTAGTTGCTTATTTTATGCTTATCTAATTTCCGCCAGATGTTCTTACGCTTAGCTGTTAGTTTTATAATTATATAAATAGGAGTAGCATTAATTCAATTCAATTAATAGTTAGATCATTATTCAAGCCGTTACCACGCCAGTCGGCATTATTGTCATTCGTTATTATCCAAATGTAATAATTAATTATAACAAGTCTAATCTAAATCGCTAAATGTACTATAGAATTCGGAAATAAACAGTTTTTAAAAACTCAAAGTTCGACCACGAAAATATAATTTATATGTTTTTCGTACATAGGTACCGAATAACGGCGGAAATTATTTTTATTATATTAAAATATAATTTTCGTTAATTCGCTTATTCGCACCGACCGACCGCCTCATATATGTTTTTCGTACATAGGTACCGAATAACGGCAGAAATTATTTTTATTATATTAAAATATAATTTTCGTTAATTCGCTTATTCGCACCGACCGACCGCCTCATATATATGTTTTTCGTACATAGGTACCGAATAACGGCAGAAATTATTTTTATTTTATTAAAATAAAATTTTCGTTAATTCGAACCGCCGTGTACAATTAATTCGCACGCCCGTGCCGAATTACGCTTTTGGCATCGCGCACACCGATCCGACCGCCTCACGTATATACTTTTCGTACATAGGTACCGAATAACGGCAGAAATTATTTTTATAATATTCGTTAATTCGCTTACGCGATACGAAAGGACACATCGACGAGCGGAAATAAATGCGAACCGTGGTAAAAATTTCGTAATTATTTTGTGTCGATCGAAATTTCGCTTTTCGCACCGTGCACACCGACCGACCGCCACACCGGTCCAGAATGACTGTCGAAATTTCTTTTATCATTCGATAATATAATATTCGTTCGTTCGCTCGCACGAAACGTAAGGAAAATAGATCGACGAGCGGAAATAGATTGCGAACCGTGGTAAAAGTTTCGAAATTATTTCGAAATTATTTCTTGTCGAAATTTCGGTTTTAGCTTCGTGCACACCGACCGACCGACCGCCACATATAGGTTTTTCGTACATAGGTACCGAATAACGGCAGAAATTATTTTTATTATATTAAAATATAATATTCGTTAATTCGCTTACGCGATACGAAAGGACACATCGACGAGCGGAAATAAATGCGAACCGTGGTAAAAATTTCGAAATTATTTCGTGTCGATCGAAATTTCGCTTTTAGCATCGTGCACATCGACCCACCGGCCGCCACATATAGGTCAATCGCACACCGGTACCGGATGACTGTCGAAAATTCTTTTGCCATATAATAATATAAAATTCGTCCATTCGCTCATTCGAAACGAAAGGAAACATTGGTGGTAAGTGTGAAAATTGCGAAATTTCACCACCACTCACGCCTTATTTAACATACATTCGTTACGGATATGGGTACAGAAAAACGGTCATTAATTAATTCACTTTACGTACCGAATAGCGGCCGCAAATGTGATCCCTATTCGTGTACCGAATAACGGCCGCAGATGTGATGCCTATTCGTGTACCGAATAACGGCCGCAGATCTGATGTCCATTCGTGTACAGAATAACGCCCATCGACCATTTAAAAAAAAATATCGTTTATCCATAGTAATTTTTACCAGCAGCATTATTATTATATCATATCATGAATGAATATTTTTATTTATTATTTATATTATTGTTATTTTATGTTTAACTGCTGCTGGCTGAATAAAACTGGTATGATGGATGAAATAAATATTTTATTAATTTATTAACATTTTTCGTTCCTAATAATTTTAAGAACACCCACATTATTTTTGTTTAAAAAAAAAATGTGTACAATGTACTTCTCTCGTTCGTTGTTAAAATAAATTTTTGTGTTGTTAATAAAAATAGGTGTACCTGCCGCCCATTAACTACAACTAAACTAATGTAAGAAGTAGTAATGGTTTAGTCGCCTCTTTTTCTCCACACACAACACACACACTCGTTCTTCTTTCATAACAACATGCGAGAAGATCGAACGAGATAGTCTGTGTGGTGATTTTTTTATTTTTGTGTGTGTCTCTCTCGATGATGAAAATATATTATGTGAACTGATGTGCGCGAACAGAGACCGCCCCGACGATTTTCGGCGTCTGTGCTCTATACACACACATCATCATCATCATCATCAAAAAAATTATCAATTTTAATTTCTTCAAAAAATAATAAATGAATGCATATTTTCGAGGTGAACGATCACGACGTACGTACGTACACGTACGTTAGTGCGCACATTGATGTACAACATGTATTTATCCGTATATGTTCGGGCGCTCGTTTATCACACACGGTTGTGTGCTGCGCGGCGTGTGTGTGCGTGCTCAAATAAGTCTGATAACTGAACACGAAGCAAGCCTATGCTCGTGTCACATGCAGGCATACGTGCAAACAACATCAACAACGACAACAACAGCACACGATGTGTGTGTGATGAGAAAACGACGGCGGCTCGAACGAATAAAACGATATGTATCATCGTCGTGCGCGACCAAGAAGTACATCATCGTGTGTGTACATCGTGACAAATCCCCAAGCAAAGGGCAGAGTCTCAACAGATCGCAGCGTGGTAACTGCTCTACCGGGAACAACACCCTGCTAGGTACATAAGTCGTCTACAAACAATTCCGAGTTCCGACATCGAAATATGGACCGATAGTCGACCTTTCGAGATGAGGCAAAGGCGAGCCGAAATATCCGGTCGTCCGCCAGTCGCACCGCGCGTCGCACTGGCCCTTAAATTGCCTGGCTGTGATGGCAATTTAAGGGCCAGTGCGACGCGCAGTGCGAACACCGCACGCCTAGTAAAGTCATATGGTTTAGAGCCTTTCGACTCCCGGAACTCCTAAAGGTATCGTTGCCTACTTTGACTAGACAGGATACGGCCTTAGAGGCGTTCAGGCATAATCCCACGGATGGTAGCTTCGCACCACCGCCCGATCGAGCGAGTGCGTGAACCAAATGTCCGAACCTGCGGTTCCTCTTGTACTGAGCAGGATTTCTATCGCAACGACGAGTCATCAGGAGGGTAAAACTAACCTGTCTCACGACGGTCTAAACCCAGCTCACGTTCCCTATAGGCGGGTGAACTATCCGACGCTTGGCGAATTCTGCTTCGCAATGATAGGAAGAGCCGACATCGAACGGCTTAGTCGGGCTCCTTGAACAGGGGAGTTCGGCGGAGTCGAGGCACGAGTCCCCAGACGCCCACCAGATATCCGCAAGCACTTGCGACGGGCCGGACGCGTATTAAATGTCGCGGCCCCGCGCCACTGCTATACCGTCGGGCGAGCAGGCCGGGAGACGGGGGTCCGAACGGAAACGGCCCGAAGGCGCCACTCGGTCTCTACCCCGATCCTTAGGCCTGCACCCAACGGGTCGCGACGTCCTACTAGGGGAGAAGTGCACGAGTTCGTCACCCCGAAAACAGAGAGAGGACGGAGCGATCGTCGGACTGAGGTCCGTGACCGTCTCACAAGAGCCCAACACTCCAGAGCAGACGAGACACGCTGAATCTCCCCATTCGACCTTTCGGGTTTCTCAGGTTTACCCCTGAACGGTTTCACGTACTATTGAACTCTCTCTTCAAAGTTCTTTTCAACTTTCCCTCACGGTACTTGTTCCCTATCGGTCTCGTGGTTATATTTAGCCTTAGATGGAGTTTCTTACCCACTTAGGGCTGCACTCTCAAGCAACCCGACTCTGAGGAGAGATCCTCCCGCTGTCGACGGCGATCGCTGTCGCTGTCGACGGCGATCGCTACGGGCCTGGCACCCTCTATGGGTAGTGGCCCCGTTCAAAAAGGACTTGGACGCACCGTACGACCTCGGGATGACGGATCCTCCCTAACACCACATTTCCCGGCGACAACGCGTAAGACGGCCGCGGGATTCGGTGCTGGGCTTTTCCCTGTTCGCTCGCCGCTACTAAGGGAATCCTGGTTAGTTTCTTTTCCACCGCTTAGTAATATGCTTAAATTCAGCGGGTACTCCCACCTGCTCTGAGGTCTGAATCAAATAAATATGTTAAGAGAGTGTGCGGTGCGGAACGCTCAAACGCGTAAACAGACGGTGTACACGCACGGCCAGACGTCCTCAGAATTATATACATATATAATATATATTTTCTAGGAAACGACGACCGGTGTTCTCCGCGGACGAACTTGACGACCGTCACATCGCCTCATCTCGAGTGTCTGTGTGTTTCTCGAGACGTCGACGACGACGACGATCATCTCGTCTGTACGCCGGTAAGGACGACCTCACCTCTCTCTACGGTGTGTTAACGCAAGCGAAAACACGGTTTGTTCGTTCGTTTAGTCAAACGACAGTTTTTGATTTAAGAGGACGGATCTTTCGTCGTCGTCGTTCGTAAAAACCAACGAGACGAAAAACAGCGAACCTCCATGTTGGTCCCGACGTTCCCCACAAACGCACATCACACACACCACGAGCGTTTTACAGCGCGAAAGTGCCACGGACAGTGCGTTAGAGAACCGGACAGTCTTGGAAATAGAAACTACCCTCAGCCACTTGGTGACTGACATTATTAATAATGTGTGTGAAATGTGTGCGTGCACGTTCACCACTGTCGACAAAATTTTCGCAACGGACAGTTTTCGAGGGAGCGCCAGGCCATACACCTACTAGACGTGTGTGTGTGACTAGCAACCAGAGTCGTGTATTCCTTGGAATCGTGGTCTCGAATTGCCGAACAAGCGTGCGTTCGTGAGTACACTGGCACCGGACCGCCCCGCGCTCTCGGCGCGGTTGGTTATTACACCGGCGATGACCAAGTGTGCGCGTGTTTGTGTACAACACTCACCGCTTGTGTCCGGGCGAACGGTACCACTGATACCGGACCACGACTCTGACACATCCCCCAAATACTAACTGCGCATATACTTTTTCTCCAACAGGCGGATACTATTGTGTTATCGTCGTAAACAGAAAAATTGTCGACATTTTCCAGAAATAAATTGTGGCCGGGCGAAATACATTCAAAACCCATTTTACAGTGTGTTGTTGTGTGTACAAAAATACAGTGTGAATAATACGCTTCGACGCATCAGTTCTACGTATATAAATATACGAGTTTTTCAGATGCGAGAAGCCGAACGTCAGATCGTCAGTGTATCTGTTTCGCGTACACACATATATTGTGCGACACAAAAATACGTTAATGATCCTTCCGCAGGTTCACCTACGGAAACCTTGTTACGACTTTTACTTCCTCTAAATGATCAAGTTTGGTCATCTTCCCAGCAACATCGACGAACGTCGAAACGTCACCGAGTACCGGTCCGAAGACCTCACTAAATCATTCAATCAGTAGTAGCGACGGGCGGTGTGTACAAAGGGCAGGGACGTAATCAACGCGAGCTTATGACTCGCGCTTACTGGGAATTCCTCGTTCATGGGGAACAATTGCAAGCCCCAATCCCTAGCACGAAGGAGGTTTAGCGGGTTACCCGGACCTTTCGGCCAGGGAGGACACGCTGTCTCCTTCAGTGTAGCGAGCGTGCGGCCCAGAACATCTAAGGGCATCACAGACCTGTTATTCTTCATTCCCGTGCGGCTAAAAGCCACTTGTCCCTCTAAGAATAATTGATTGTACGCCGACAATACCGACGCTGACCTTTGAGATATCGAAAGTATGCCTAGTTAGCAGGCTAGAGTCTCGTTCGTTTTTGGAATTAACCTGACAGATCACTCCACCAACTAAGAACGGCCATGCACCACCACCCACCGAATCAAGAAAGAGCTCTTAATCTGTCAATACTTCCGGTGTCGGCATAGTGAGGTTTCCCGTGTTGAGTCAAATTAAGCCGCAGGCTCCACTCCTGGTGGTGCCCTTCCGTCAATTCCTTTAAGTTTCAGCTTTGCAACCATACTTCCCCCGGAACCCAAACGCTTTGTTTTCCCGGAAGCTGCCCGCCGAGTCATCGGAGGAACGTCGGCGGATCGCTGGCTGGCATCGTTTATGGTTAGAACTAGGGCGGTATCTGATCGCCTTCGAACCTCTAACTTTCGTTCTTGATCAATGAAAACCTTTTTGGCAAATGCTTTCGCTTTAGTCCGTCTTGCGACGATCCAAGAATTTCACCTCTAACGTCGCAATACGAATGCCCCCATCCGTTCCTATTAATCATTACCTCGGGGTTCCGAAAACCAACAAAATAGAACCGAGGTCCTATTCTATTATTCCATGCACTAAGTATTCAGACGAAGTTTTAGCCTGCTTTAAGCAATCTAATTTGTTCAAAGTAAACGTGCCGGCCCACCTCGACACTCAGTGAAGAGCACCGCGATGGGATTTCAAGTTGAGCCGCCCTCGCGGGCTAAGCTCACCGGCAGGACGTCCCGCGGGCACGCCAGTTGGACACCGCGAGCAATGAACCGGCGGCGCGGGATACAGATTCGACTACGAGCTTTTTAACCGCAACAACTTTAATATACGCTATTGGAGCTGGAATTACCGCGGCTGCTGGCACCAGACTGGCCCTCCAATTGATCCTCGTTAAAAGGTTTAGAGTGTTCTCATTCCGATTACGGGGCCTCGGATGAGTCCCGTATCGTTATTTTTCGTCACTACCTCCCCGTGCCGGGAGTGGGTAATTTGCGCGCCTGCTGCTGCCCGTGCGGCTAAAAGCCACTTGTCCCTCTAAGAATAATTGATTGTACGCCGACAATACCGACGCTGACCTTTGAGATATCGAAAGTATGCCTAGTTAGCAGGCTAGAGTCTCGTTCGTTTTTGGAATTAACCTGACAGATCACTCCACCAACTAAGAACGGCCATGCACCACCACCCACTGAATCAAGAAAGAGCTCTTAATCTGTCAATACTTCCGGTGTCGGCATAGTGAGGTTTCCCGTGTTGAGTCAAATTAAGCCGCAGGCTCCACTCCTGGTGGTGCCCTTCCGTCAATTCCTTTAAGTTTCAGCTTTGCAACCATACTTCCCCCGGAACCCAAACGCTTTGTTTTCCCGGAAGCTGCCCGCCGAGTCATCGGAGGAACGTCGGCGGATCGCTGGCTGGCATCGTTTATGGTTAGAACTAGGGCGGTATCTGATCGCCTTCGAACCTCTAACTTTCGTTCTTGATCAATGAAAACCTTTTTGGCAAATGCTTTCGCTTTAGTCCGTCTTGCGACGATCCAAGAATTTCACCTCTAACGTCGCAATACGAATGCCCCCATCCGTTCCTATTAATCATTACCTCGGGGTTCCGAAAACCAACAAAATAGAACCGAGGTCCTATTCTATTATTCCATGCACTAAGTATTCAGGCGAAGTTTTAGCCTGCTTTAAGCAATCTAATTTGTTCAAAGTAAACGTGCCGGCCCACCTCGACACTCAGTGAAGAGCACCGCGATGGGATTTCAAGTTGAGCCGCCCTCGCGGGCTAAGCTCACCGGCAGGACGTCCCGCGGGCACGCCAGTTGGACACCGCGAGCAATGAACCGGCGGCGCGGGATACAGATTCGACTACGAGCTTTTTAACCGCAACAACTTTAATATACGCTATTGGAGCTGGAATTACCGCGGCTGCTGGCACCAGACTGGCCCTCCAATTGATCCTCGTTAAAAGGTTTAGAGTGTTCTCATTCCGATTACGGGGCCTCGGATGAGTCCCGTATCGTTATTTTTCGTCACTACCTCCCCGTGCCGGGAGTGGGTAATTTGCGCGCCTGCTGCCTTCCTTGGATGTGGTAGCCGTTTCTCAGGCTCCCTCTCCGGAATCGAACCCTGATTCCCCGTTACCCGTTACAACCATGGTAGGCGCAGAACCTACCATCGACAGTTGATAAGGCAGACATTTGAAAGATGCGTCGCCGGTGCGAGACCGTGCGATCAGCAATAAGTTATTCAGATTCACCAAGTTGTACGATGAACGGACTCGCGTCCGACACCGATTGGTTTTGATCTAATAAAAGCGCTCCTTCCGTCTCCGGTCGGAACTCTGTTTGCATGTATTAGCTCTAGAATTACCACAGTTATCCAAGGATAAGTGGTACGATCTAAGGAACCATAACTGATTTAATGAGCCTTTCGCGGTTTCACCTTAATTTGGCTTGTACTGAGACATGCATGGCTTAATCTTTGAGACAAGCATATGACTACTGGCAGGATCAACCAGGGAGCTGTGTTTAGTCGCGCACACTCGAGCGGCGCTTACGCGCGCGCCCGGTGTAACAACGAGCTCATTTATTTATAAATTTATAATAAAGAGGTGGTTCGTAATTCTGCTCTGCTGAAAGGAACATCGCACATATCCCGGTTTACGCGTGCACGGACCCCCGACGTTAATGTGTCACTCCATTGGTATACAGAGCACGCCAGTAAAACACCTATCCCGCCCCTGTGGCGGGGTCAAGACGGTGGACGTGATGCAACTTGTGTAAAAGACACGAAACGCGGGGCGGCGGTTGTGCTACGGCCATATTACGACTAGACGTTTACACATTTATGCAGACCCACGACTTCTTTTGTTTGATAATGCACCCGGAGACACACGTCAGCACACGACGGCACATGTACACGAGCACACGGCGGCCGGCCGGCGGTAAACACCAAGAATTCGTAATTCTGCTCTCTGCTGAACGGAACAGCGCACATATCCCGGTTTACGCGTGCACGGACCCCCGACGTTAACGTGTCATTCCATTGGTACACAGAGCACGCCAGTAAAACACCTATCCCGCCCCTGTGGCGGGGTCAAGACGGTGGACGTGATGCAACTTGTGTAAAAGACACGAAACGCGGGGCGGCGGTTGTGCTACGGCGATATTGCGACTAGACGTTCACACATTTATGCAGACCCACGAATTTTTTGTTTAATAATGCGCCCGGAGACACACGTCAGCACACGACGGCACAAATACACGAGCACACGGCGGCCGGCCGGCGGTGAACACCAAGAATAGTTGTGGAGAGACTCTCGGTCCACACAACTCCGAAATGCATCAATATATATGGCATGAGAGAGAAGAGAAATTTTATAAATTTCACATCTCGCCAAGGCTTACACACACTACAAAAAACATGATTGTTCGTTAGATTGAAAATCATCGTCTCGGCCAAGGGGACCACGCGCTCGGGTCCCCTGAACGTCTGACTTTATGATGATATTTATATATTTCAATCAACATAAGTTTTCATTCTCGCTCGGAATTCGGTGAGTTATTGCATTTGAATTTTCACGGAGTTTTTACGCACCGCTACTTTAAAAATATTACATGTTCAGTCTACAAGTTGCTCGCTTAAGGGCCATACGCATAAACGAATATACGAAATGGGTCCCGCGAACGTGCTATTCGGACAGGTTCAAACTACCTGTTAGAGTTTTTTTAACATCGAACTATCCGGACACGGCGAGGCCGTGATTTCATATTCAACAGACGATAGAGATGTGCTGCATGCAGCAATTGTTGTTGATGGTGTTGTGACCGTTTTTATTAGAGGACGTGGTTCCAGTCAAAACACGCTGCTCGCATAAGGGCCATACGCATAAACGAATTAGCGAACATACGAAATGGGTCCCGCGAACGTGCTATTCGGACAGGTTCAACTACCTGTTAGAGTTTTCAACACCGAACTGTCCGGACACGGCGAGGCCGTGATTTTATATTCAGCAGACGGTATATATATGGTGGGTGAGGGACAAGAAAAAAATTTCCTCGGCGGCAACTGATTTCTCGCGTCTCGTTTTATTAAAACATCGAACTGTCCAGACACGGCAAAGCCGTGATTTTATTTTCAACAGACGATAATAACACGATGATGATATATTTATATATGTAGTAAAATACGGGGAACGATTTTTGTATGAGGCACAACCGACACACAAACCACACACATCTTATTATATATTATAATAGAGTACCAGATTGGTGCAACACTGAGACCTCGGCGTTCCCCCAAACAAGAGATAAAACTAAAAACACGCCGGCCGACTTATTACACGTAACGTATATAATGGCATTACACTACACTGGTTGTTGTGTCGTCGCCCGTTGCCGTGTGTCGTCGCCCGCCGTTGTTCGTCGTTCATCTCTCCGGTTCGTCGTCGTTTTATTAAATACATCGAACTGTCCAGACACGTGAGGCCATGATTTTATTTTCAACAGACGATGATGATATTTTATGTGTATTATATGATGGGGAACGATTATATGAGGCACACGGAACACGCAAAACCACACACATCTTATTATATATTATATATAATACTAGAGAAGTAGCAGCTTGGTGAACACACTGAGACCTCGCGTTCCCCCACAAGAGATAAAAACTAAAAACACGCCGGCCGACTTATTACACGTAACGTATATAATGGCATTACACTACACTGGTTGTTGTGTCGTCGCCCGTTGCCGTGTGTCGTCGCCCGCCGTTGTTCGTCGTTCGTCTGTCCGGTTCGTCGTCGTTTTATTAAATACATCGAACTGTCCAGACACGTGAGGCCGTGATTTTATTTTCAACAGACGATGATGATATTTTATGTGTATTATATGATGGGGAACGATTATATGAGGCACACGGAACACGCAAAACCACACACATCTTATTATATATTATATATAATACTAGAGAAGTAGCAGCTTGGTGAACACACTGAGACCTCGCGTTCCCCCACAAGAGATAAAAACTAAAAATACGCCGGCCGACTTATTACACGTAACGTATATAATGGCATTACACTACACTGGTTGTTGTGTCGTCGCCCGTTGCCGTGTGTCGTCGCCCGCCGTTGTTCGTCGTTCGTCTCTCCGTCCGTCGCATAGGGCAAAAATTTGTTAAACAAGTTAATTTTATTTTACCCATGCGACGGTTTATTAAAGCCAAAAGGATATCTATTTCGGCGTTTCTTTGCGATATATATACATATACTGCTCGCCGGGTCGTTCTTTTTCAATCTTACACTTTTCACCCGAACGACCTGCACCACCCATATAGCTGTTTGATGCATATTTGTACACCTAGCGCTGCCCGAAAATATCATTTGTGTGTGAAACAAGACGAAACGAAGCGTAATACTCGACTTTATTTGCGTAAATCGAAAATTCGCTCATCGCACCGTGCACCACCATATATATGTCTCTCGCACACAGGTACCGAATAACGCTTTCGGCATCGTGCGCACCGACCGACCGCCGCATATAAGTTTTTCGCACGCCCGTACCGAATAACGCTTTTAGCATCGTGCGCGCCGACCGACCGACCGCCTCATATATATGTTTCTCGTACATAGGTATCGAATAACGGCAGAAATTATTTTTATTGTATTAAAATATAATTTTCGTTAATTCGCTTACTCGATACGAAAGGACACATCGGCTAGTGGAAATAAAGCGGACCGAAGTTAAAACGTTCGACATTATGTTTTTCGCACACCGGTACCGAATAACGCTTTCGACCTGCACCGCCCATACAGCTGTTTGATGCATATTTGTACAGAATAACGGCGAGAAATTATATTTTTATTTTTCCACTAACGGCAGAAATTATTTTTATTAAATTAAAATAAAATTTTCGTCAATTCGCTTATTCGCACCGACCGACCGCCTCATATATATGTTTTTCGTACATAGGTACCGAATAACGGCAGAAATTATTTTTATTATATTAAAATAAAATTTTCGTTAATTCGCTTATTCGCACCGACCGACCGCCTCATATATATGTTTTTCGTACACAGGTACCGAATAACGGCAGAAATTATTTTTATTATATTAAAATAAAATTTTCGTCAATTCGCTTATTCGCACCGACCGACCGCCTCATATATATGTTTTTCGTACACAGGTACCGAATAACGGCAGATATTATTTTTATTATATTAAAATAAAATTTTCGTCAATTCGCTTATTCGCACCGACCGACCGCCTCATATATATGTTTTTCGTACATAGGTACTGTATTGCGCGGATCTCGCGACTTTATTCAAAATTACTAATACCGGAAAATTACATGAAAAAAACGGTTGTGACAGTGACATTTACTTTTTTCAATACATACTTGATAATACACAAAACAATGAATAAACGTGAAATCGACGTAAACATCCCGCCGCCCATTGAATGCCAAGCATTCAATTAAACATTATTCACCACACTATCACTTGTATCAAGGGCGCACAGTTTCACAGAAGGGCGCACATATGAGCCGGAATTAGTGCGAACAGTCGCGCTCCGAATTACTCCGTCCGGTCCTGGATGAACAGCCTCGACACGTCCCAGTTTCCATAACAGCGGTGGTGTGTTATCCTCCTTGATAACAACGAGTCGTCCAGGTTCGATGTTGGCGGTGTTTTTCTGCCACTTGGTCGTTTTGTGGAGCTCGGACAGGTACTCCCGTTGCCAACGACTCCAGATATGTTGGCGTAGCTTTTCCACGAACTGCCACCGAGACAGCCTGTTTGCCGGAACGTCGCTTATATCCTGGTTGAGCGGTGCGGTGATTGCTTCACCAATGAGAAAATGTCCAGGGGTTAATGCAGCTAAGTCGTTCGGATCCTCAGACAGCTGGCACAAAGGACGTGAGTTCAATACAGCCTCTATTTGCGTTACGAGAGTATGTAGCTCGGTGTAAGTCAGAAGAGCATTCCTGACAACTCGGTGTAAATGATGTTTTACACTTTTGACCGCGGCCTCCCACAGGCCTCCGAAGTGAGGAGCGCGCGGCGGTATAAAAGTCCATTTAATATTTTGGGTTGTGAGTGCGGTCCTTATCTCGTCTTCAGCATCCCGAAGAAAAATTCCTTATTCCCTTAAGTGGTTTCGGGCGCCAATGAAGTTGGTAGCGTTGTCGGAAAAAATCTCAGCGACGCATCCTCGGCGCGATATAAGTCTATGGAAGGCTGCGAGGAATGCTTCCGTGGTGAGACCACTTCAATATGCGCGGCTTTTGTTGCGAAACACACGAATACGCAGATATACACCTTCGTAGTTCTTTTAGACCGACGAGAACCATCCTTAATAATAAAAGGCCCGCAGTAATCAACGCCGCATTTTAGAAAGGGGCGAAATTGCTGTGTTCGGTATAAAGGTAGAGCTCCCATGATCGGAGCGTCGAATCGGGGCCGAGCGCGGACACACCGAATACATTTCCGAACCACTTCACGTGTCACGCTTCTGCCGTTCAGTGGCCAGTATTTAGTTCTGACGGCGGCGAGGGTTCCCTGAGTTCCTGTATGTAATTGCACATTATGAATGTCCCTTATAATTAGCTTTGTTAGCTGGTGGTTGCCTGGTAATACGATCGGGCACCGACGAGATAAAGGCATGCTAGATTCCACTAACCGCCCGCCCACTCGTAAAATTCCATCGGTGTCGATAAATGGATTTAAGCAGGTAAGGCGGCTTGACTTTCGCACAGTCCCACCCTTGGTTAACGAGTCCAGTTCATTTGTGAAGGAGTATCGCTGCAGGTGGCGGATTATAGTGTTGGTTGCCGCCTCTAACTCCTCGGTGGTGAATGGGCCACTTCTCTTCATAGCAGGGCGTCTTAGGGCATCCTTAAACCGCAGTATGTACGCCATTGCTCGTACTGTTTTATGGAAGGATGAGCAGATTGGAATTACGCCCTCAATTTCAATCGAAATAATTCCACATTTGACTTCCGGCTGTTCAGCAGTTGGCACAAATGTGACAGGGGCTTGTTCACTCAACAGGAAGGCGGGTCCATTCCACCACAACGTTGAATGGTTTAAATCCGACGGAGATAATCCGCGGCTAATGAGATCGGCGGGATTTTCATGTGTCGCGACGTGGTACCAATCGGAAAGGTCACTCAATGTCTGGATTTCACCTACGCGATTGGCCACGAACGTTTTGAATTTTCGCGATTCGGACTTAATCCATGAAAGCACGATGGTAGAATCTAAATAATAATAATGTCTCACAAATTTAGTGTCTAAGGTGGAACACACGCGATCACACAACTCGGCTAGTAATACCGCGGCGCAAAGTTCGAGACGGGGAATGGTGGTTGACTTTACCGGTGCAACCCGAGATTTCGCACACAACAAGCGGGAAGAGGTTTTTCGTCCATATCTAACAGATACTATGTACACACATGCTCCATATGCATTCTCGCTGGCGTCGGCGAATCCATGAAGCTCGAATGATTTAGCGCCTACCTGAACTACATTTCTGGGAATAGCGAGGTCCCTCACCAGTTGCAGCTCATTAGCATACCGTGTCCACCTGTCGAGGTACAGGGCAGGTAGAGGATCGTCCCAGCCGCACTTCATCCTCCATAAATTTTGGATTCAGATTTTTGCGGTGATGATTAGCGGGCCGATTAATCCTAGCGGATCGTAGATGCGGGAAATCTCACTTAGAATTGTCCGTTTAGTGTATACGTGCGCGGAAATTTCACTGCACTTATAACTTAGACAGTCATTATGAGTGTTCCATACGGTTCCGAGGGTGGTCACACAGTCATTGAGCCCGCGAGTCAGCACTGTTACAGAGTCATTAATGTTCGTGCGGAAGCACTCAAACACGGCGGGGTTATTGCTTGCCCACTTTTTAAGTTCGAATCCACCTTTTCCGAGAAGAGTGGAAACTTCGTCACGAATAACAGTCAATTCTTCAATCGAATTCCCACCTGTTATTAGATCATCAACGTAAAAGTCTCTTAAGCACACTTCGCTACCGACCGGAAAATTACTGCTCTCAATTTTCGCGAGTTCGCGCACTGATTTAATCGCCAGATATGCTGCGGGAGCGGTTCCATATGTGACCGTGGCCAACTCATATGACACTAGGTTGTCTTTTGGATGTTCACGCCACCAAATCCGCTGGTACTTCCGGTCCTGTTGCCGAACGCTAACCTGACGGTACATCTTGGTGATATCTGCGGTGATCACATATGTTTTCGTCCTCATACGCAGCATTATGGAGAACAGGTCATCTTGGAGGGTGGGGCCAACCATTAACATGTCGTTCAATGATGTCCCGTTGTTTGACGGCGCGGATGCATTAAAAACTACTCTGAGCTTCGTCGTTAGGCTATCTTCCTTGATTACGCAGTGGTGAGGCATGTAGTAGCCGTTGGTTACATCCCCGCTTGTTGGATACATGTGTCCCAATTCCTTGTATTCGCGCATAAATTCACGGTATGATTCGTAAACTTCCGGCTGTTTAGCTAGCCTTCTTTCCAGCGCGAAAAATCTATGTTTCGCCGATACACTGGATTCTGCTAACCCTTTTACATCGGTTTTAAAGGGCAGGGCCACCTCAAACCGACCACAAGGCAATCTCGTACTTGTCTTTTCAAAATGTTTCTCACATTCACGATCCTCGTATGTACTTGTTGTATGCTTGAAATTCTCGATTTCCCAGAATCGTGACACTAGTTCGTTGAGGCCCACGAAACCTACCGTCGCACAGTGGGTGGTTTGCACCTGCGGTAACTGACCTGCAACTATCCAGCCGAAGTGAGTACTTATTAGCGTCAATGGACCCATGGGGAGGTGACGCCCGTTTACGATGTCGTAATAAAGGCCTGCCCCGATGAGTAGGTCAATTTCTTGCGGTTTGTGGAATGACGGATCGGCAAGTTGAATCCCCGCGGGGGGCGTTAATCCCCGGATATCCATTTTATGATTCGGAATTTTATCCGTTATTTTGTGCATTATTAACGCGTTCATTGGTGTATTGTAATCGGACACACGTGATTGCACAACAAATGTTCCCATTTCTTTAATGTCGGTTCTTGAGCCTCCGACTCCGACGATGGGCGTTGACAAGGAGCGCCTTGTCAAATCAATTTTCGCAGCACATTTCTCCGTAATTATGTTCGCCTGCGACCCGGAATCCAGCAAAGCACGCACCTGTATTATTTTTCCTCGCTGGTTCCTTATGTTAATCACGCAGGTTGACAGTAGCACAGTTGATGGATGATTCGAGAGTGTTGAAAGTGACGCGGCCTCACTACTGCAGGGTTCATTGTTACTCGACGTAGGCGGCGTCGCTGCTTTGTGCAGTAACGTATGATGCGATTTGTTGCATTCACGGCAGTTTCCGGATTTGCATGATTTTGCAGAGTGGTTGCTCCCCAGGCAGTTGAAACACAGATGTTTTTGTTTCACCGTTTCAATCCGCTGTTCTACCGATTTTCCTTGAAACACGCGGCACTTGTATCGCACATGTGAACCGTCACAAAACACGCACTTTTCTTCGGTCGATTTAACAGTCAGCGACTTGACTTTCGGAAACTGCACCATTGTTGTACGCGCACTATCCATCGCTTCCAGTTGCTTGCATTTTTTTTCAAGAAATTCCTGCATTTCTGAATACGTCGGTGTTTTAGAGCAGGTTTCACCTTCCCACTCCTTCTGCAGCTCCGGGTTTAGCTTCTCGGCAATGATTTCCACCAGTAAATCGTCCCAGGCATGCGTCGGCCGATTGATAGCCTTAAGCGATGCGAGGTTTAGCGCAACGACGTCGATTAAATGCCGAAGGCTCGTGTGGCTCTCCTTTTTGACCGTAGGCAGGTGAATTAGCGATCGCACATGTTTTTTGATGACAAACCGTTCGTTTTGGTAGCGGCTCACTAACTGGTCCCAGGCAAGTTGATACGCGTCGCTTGACATTTGCACGGATTTGATCATTAACGCGGCTTCTCCCTTGAGCGAACTACGCAAGTAGTGGAATTTCTGTGCGTTTCCAAGCGTCGTGTTGTCATGGATGAGGTTCTTGAAAGCGTCACTGAATCCTTGCCACTCTTCGTAGTTTCCGCTGAACGTAGGTAACTCGATTACCGGTAGTCGCACTTGGGGTTCATGTCTTGACGGCGAAGACGCGCTGTTGGCCTGAGTCGCCGCTTGCAATTTAGCAATTATTTTGTCTACCTCACACTCGATTGTGAAATAGTCGTCGTCGAATGATTCTTGGTCTGCCATGGAGTCGATGTCATTATCGAAAAGTTCCATCACAATTTGATTTAGATCTTTTCGGGCTGGAACAAGGTCGTTCCAGAGCTTCAAAATAATTTGCTCATCATTTTCGGGTTCCGCAAGCCGTTTCTGGAGCCTTTCCTTTTTTTTTGATGATATTCTTCATCTGCCATTGCAGTTTCTTTATAATTGCAGCAGACATGTTGACTTACTGAGATGTGTTGCACAAAGTAAAAAAGCTCGGTTAATATTGTTCGTTTGTGTACGGCCGACAACCAACTTGCGCACTCACGATACACAAAAACGGCAAGTTGTTGGAATTGTTGCACGCGTAAACGACACGAATATTAGACCACCTTTTGCTCGGTAGCAAAATGGTTCACGAGAGAAATTCACTATGTTCGTAATTAACTGTAACTTATCCGGTTCGAAGGACCATGTATTGCGCGGATCTCGCGACTTTATTCAAAATTACTAATACCGGAAAATTACATGAAAAAAACGGTTGTGACAGTGACATTTACTTTTTTCAATACATACTTGATAATACACAAAACAATGAATAAACGTGAAATCGACGTAAACAGGTACCGAATAACGGCAGAAATTATTTTTATTATATTAAAATAAAATTTTCGTTAATTCGCTTATTCGCACCGACCGACCGTCTCATATATATGTGTTTCGTACATAGGTACCGAATAACAGCAGAAATTATTTTTATTTTATTAAAATAAAATTTTCGTTAATTCGCTTTCACGATGCGAAAGGACACATCGGCGAGTGGAAATTCGGACCGAAGTCAAAAGGTTCGACTTTAGGTTTTTCGCACACAGGTACCGAATAACGCTTTTAGCATCGTGCACACCGACCGACCGCCGCGTACAATTATTTCGCACGCCCGTACCGAATAACGCTTTTGGCATCGTGCACACCGACCGACCGCCTCACATATATATTTTTCGTACATAGGTACAGAATAACGGCAGAAATTATTTTTATTTTATTAAAATAAAATTTTCGTTAATTCGCTTTCACGATGCGAAAGGACACATCGGCGAGTGGAAATAAAGCGGACCGAAGTCAAAACGTTCGACTTTAGGTTTTTCGCACACAGGTACCGAATAACGCTTTTAGCATCGTGCACACCGACCGACCGCCGCGTACAATTATTTCGCACGCCCGTACCGAATAACGCTTTTGGCATCGTGCACACCGACCGACCGCCTCACATATATATTTTTCGTACATAGGTACAGAATAACGGCAGAAATTATTTTTATTTTATTAAAATAAAATTTTCGTTAATTCGCTTACGCGATACGAAAGGACACATCGACGAGCGGAAATAAATGTGAACCGTGGTAAAAATTTCGTAATTATTTCGTGTCGATCGAAATTTCGCTTTTCGCACCGTGCACACCGACCGACCGCCACACCGGTACAGAATGACTGTCGAAATTTCTTTTATCATTCGATAATATAATATTCGTTCGTTCGCTTGCAGGAAACGTAAGGAAAAAAGATCGACGAGCCGAAATAAATTGCGAACCGTGGTAAAAGTTTCGAAATTATTTCTTGTCGAAATTATTTTTATAATATTAAAATATAATATTCGTTAATTCGCTTACGCCATACAAAAGGACACATCGACGAGCGGAAATAAATGCGAACCTTGGTAAGAATTTCGTAATTATTTCGTGTCGATCGAAATTTCGCTTTTCGCACCGTGCACACCGACCGACCGCCACACCGGTACAGAATGACTGTCGAAATTTCTTTAATCATTCGATAATATAATATTCGTTCGTTCGCTCGCACGAAACGTAAGGAAAAAAGATCGACGAGCGGAAATAAATTGCGAACCGTGGTAAAAGTTTCGAAATAATTTCGATTTTATTTCTTGTTTCGAAATTTCGGTTTTAGCTTCGTGCACACCGACCGACCGACCGCCACATATAGGTTTTTCGTACATAGGTACCGAATAACGGCAGAAATTATTTTTATTATATTAAAATATAATATTCGTTAATTCGCTTACGCGATACGAAAGGACACATCGACGAGCGGAAATAAATGCGAACCGTGGTAAAAATTTCGTAATTATTTCGTGTCGATCGAAATTTCGCTTTTCGCACCGTGCACACCGACCGACCGCCACACCGGTACAGAATGACTGTCGAAATTTCTTTTATCATTCGATAATATAATATTCGTTCGTTCGCTCGCACGAAACGTAAGGAAAAAAGGTCGACGAGCGGAAATAAATTGCGAACCGTGGTAAAAGTTTCGAAATTATTTCGATTTTATTTCTTGTTTCGAAATTTCGGTTTTAGCTTCGTGCACACCGACCGACCGACCGCCACATATAGGTTTTTCGTACATAGGTACCGAATAACGGCAGAAATTATTTTTATTATATTAAAATATAATATTCGTTAATTCGCTTACGCGATACGAAAGGACACATCGACGAGCGGAAATAAATGCGAACCGTGGTAAAAATTTCGAAATTATTTCGTGTCGATCGAAATTTCGCTTTTAGCATCGTGCACATCGACCCACCGGCCGCCACATATAGGTCAATCGCACACCGGTACCGGATGACTGTCGAAAGTTCTTTTACTATATAATAATATAAAATTCGTCCATTCGCTCATTCGAAACGAAAGGAAACATTGGTGGTAAGTGTGAAAATTGCGAAATTTCACCACCACTCACGCCTTATTTAACATACATTCGTTACGGATATGGGTACAGAAAAACGGTCATTAATTAATTCACTTTACGTACCGAATAGCGGCCGCAAATGTGATCCCTATTCGTGTACCGAATAACGGCCGCAGATGTGACGCCTATTCGTGTACCGAATAACGGCCGCAGATCTGATGTCCATTCGTGTACAGAATAAGGCCCATCGACCATTTAAAAAAAAATATCGTTTATCCATAGTAATTTTTACCAGCAGCATTATTATTATATCATATCATCAATTAATATTTTTATTTATTATTTATATTATTGTTATTTTATGTTTAACCGCTGGCTGAATAAAACTGGTATGATGGATGAAATAAATATTTTATTAATTTATTAACATTTTTCGTTGGTAATAATTTTTGTGTTGTTAGTAAAAATAGGTGTACCTGCCGCCCATTAACTACAACTAAACTAATGTAAGAGAAGTAGTAATGGTTTAGTCGCCTCTTTTTCTCCACACACAACACACACACTCGTTCTTCTTTCACAACAACATGCGAGAAGATCGAACGAGATAGTCTGTGTGTGATGTTTTTTTTATTTTTGTGTGTGTCTCTCTCGATGATGAAAATATATTATGTGAACTGATGTGCGCGAACAGAGACCGACCCGACGATTTTCGGCGTCTCTGCTCTATACACACACACATCATCACCATCATCATCATCAAAAAAATTATCAATTTTAATTTCTTCAAAAAATAATAAATGAATGCATATTTTCGAGGTGTACGATCACGACGTACGTACGTACAAGTACGTTAGTGCGCACATTGATGTACAACATGTATTTATCCGTATATGTTCGGGCGCTCGTTTATCACACACGAAGCAAGCCTATGCTCGTGTCACATGCAGACATACGTGCAAACAACACATCAACAACGACAACAACAACACACGATGTGTGTGTGATGAGAAAACGACGGCGGCTCGAACGAATAAAACGATATGTATCATCGTCGTGCGCGACCAAGAAGTACATCATCGTGTGTGTACATCGTGACGAATCCCCAAGCAAAGGGCAGAGTCTCAACAGATCGCAGCGTGGTAACTGCTCTTCCGGGAACAACACCCTGCTAGGTACATAAGTCGTCTACAAACAATTCCGAGTTCCGACATCGAAATATGGACCGATAGTCGACCTTTCGAGATGAGGCAAAGACGAGCCGAAATATCCAGTGCGACGCGCGGTGCGAACACAGCACGCCTAGTAAAGTCATATGGTTTAGAGCCTTTCGACTCCCGGAACTCCTAAAGGTATCGTTGCCTACTTTGACTAGACAGGATACGGCCTTAGAGGCGTTCAGGCATAATCCCACGGATGGTAGCTTCGCACCACCGCCCGATCGAGCGAGTGCGTGAACCAAATGTCCGAACCTGCGGTTCCTCTCGTACTGAGCAGGATTACTATCGCAACGACGAGTCATCAGGAGGGTAAAACTAACCTGTCTCACGACGGTCTAAACCCAGCTCACGTTCCCTATAGGCGGGTGAACAATCCGACGCTTGGCGAATTCTGGTTCGCAATGATAGGAAGAGCCGACATCGAAGGATCAAAAAGCGACGTCGCTATGAACGCTTGGCCGCCACAAGCCAGTTATCCCTGTGGTAATTTTTCTGACACCTCTTGTTGAAAACTCTTCAAGCCAAAAGGATCGATAGGCCGTGCTTTCGCAGTCCCTATGCATACTGAACATCGGGATCAAGCCAGCTTTTACCCTTTTGCTCTACGCGAGGTTTCTGTCCTCGCTGAGCTGGCCTTAGGACACCTGCGTTATTATTTGACAGATGTACCGCCCCAGTCAAACTGGCAGTGTCCTCGAATCGGAGGTCGACCGACGCTTCACGCCACTCGGCACGCTTGGCTCGAGAACACCGTGCAGACCGCCGCGGTTAGCGGACGGCGCACGCGTTCCGCCTAACCGAGTAAGTAAAGAAACGATGAAAGTAGTGGTATTTCAGATTCGACGGCAAAGCCGCCTCCCACTTATGCTACACCTCTCATGTCTCCTTACAGTGCCAGACTAGAGTCAAACTCAACAGGGTCTTCTTTCCCCGCTAATTTTTCCAAACCCGTTCCCTTGGCAGTGGTTTCGCTAGATAGTGGGTAGGGACAGTGGGAATCTCGTTAATCCATTCATGCGCGTCACTAATTAGATGACGAGGCATTTAGCTATTTTTTTTTTTTTTAGACTGCTGGAAAATGCATTTAAGCACTAACATTTGGTCGATGGTGCGGACCAAAAAGTGTGGGACTCGGGCACCAAGGTACCCAATACCCACCAAAAACCAGCAGTGATTATGCCTGTAAGGTGTAACGGCAGGCAGCACCGTGAAGTTGTAAGGCGATGTAGCACACGTTTACCTAACCTACGCCGGCTCGTGGGTGTTGACGTCGGATGGTAGTGACGCTGTTAAAGATGTTGTAGCTGATCACTCCTCCTATTAGCGTTCGTGACGAGATCACTTTTAGGTCGTCTGCGCTGATTATCTTCAACTCCCTCAGTTCCGTGGCGGAATTGGATGACCATAAGCCTCGCCAGGACAGTGTACATGATGTGAACTTAACTGAGGAAGCATTGGTTAGTCGCTTAATGTGGCGCTCGTATGGCTTGTAATATTCCACCTAGTTGTTGTGGGCTGTCTCAGCGTTGAATTGGTCGTTAATGACCTGAGCGTCGATAACAATGGCATTTTGATCTTTGACGGCGACTATGTCGGGCTTTCTGTTACCGTCGTCGGTCTGGAGTACCGGTTCTTCCCAGACGGTAAGCCCCTTCGAGCGGAGTTTACCCGCGAGATACTTAGTCACAGCATTATGCCGCTGCACTCGAATTCTGTGAGTGCGGTGACACTGCTACACAACGTGGTTAAGTGTCTCGGGGACTTCGCAGCCAGCCCTACAGTTGCGGCCACGGTTCCGGCCGCGCGCGCAGCGAGATCTAGTGGGCAGCGCGTTGATCCGCAGCTTGACCGAGTTCAGGAAGTCCCTACCGCTGAGAAACTTGGTCCCATCTGATATCCACCGATGTTGTTGTGGAACACGGGCCGAAAAACGAAGGGCCCTACCGTCGACCGATAAATGCAGGAGCTCTGCCCAGCGCTTGGAGATTTTTAGGGGTGTGTTGAGGATCATACCCCGGTCGTTAAGCCTGCGTTTGCAGTTGGCAATCTCTTTCTGGAGTAGTGGTCCGGCAACCTGCACGTCCAATGGGAGCGAGTTGAGACGTCTCATGCGTAGCAATGGGATGACCCATCTCAGGGAGGAGAGTCCCAGTCCTCCTTCCTTGACCCCAGCGTGAAAGTACGCGTTTGGGCAGTCGGGGGGAAGGGCTAGCCAATCCCTGGCAGCTTTTCTCACTTGCTTATCTAGACGGTTCAGGAAGCCGATCGTAAACCAACCGAGTGCCAGTTGATGAAGAAGACCGGGGATGACAACTACCCTTAGCGCAAAGAGGCGTTGTTGAGGTTTAAGGGGTGCCTTAGTCAGCAATGCGATATTAGTTGCCAACGCAGTGGTCACATCAGGGACGCAACGTCCTTCAGGGTTAATCGTCACACCTAGATATTTCCATTTGTCGGCTCTGCTGAGAGACGGAAGGGCAACCCCTGAGCAGTAGAACTTCTGCTTTTCATCGACGACCAGTTTCTTGGTTTTGGGCACAACCTTACACGAGATGGTCTGACTTTTCTGGACGTTGATAGAGAGTCCACACTTCTCCAGAAAAGCCTTTGTGCTATCAATTAGGCTCTGCAACCCAGGTACTGAGGCGGCCATAAGGACAATGTCATCCGCAAACAGTAAGGCGGAGACTTTTGCCCCTCCGATTTCGGCGCCTACCTCCTTGGGCAGTGCTTTAAGGAGACAGTCCATAATAAGATTGAAAATAATTGGTGAAAGAGGGTCTCCTTGTTTCACACCGCACGTTGGAGTTATCGGCTCCGATATCCACCTCCTAGTTGTTAATTTCGTCGAGCCATACCTGTATGTGGCCATGATGTGATGAATGAGGGGTGCAGGAACACCTTTAACCTTAAGAACGTTTTAAATACAGGCATGGCTGACGCCATCGAATGCTTTCTGTAGATCAACGACAGCAAGAAAAACTGAGCGAAGCTTCTTACGATGATGGCGTAAGACGAGGTCCAACAGGTAGGTATTGCTAGCACACCCGTCTACGCATCTGAAAGCTCTTTGGCGTTCGTCGAGCTCAATCTTGTTGTCGAAGCGCTGAGCCAGGATCTTATGTAGGCAACGGATTACAACAGAGGAGATGGTTATGGGCCGAAACTGCCCAGGTTCGCCGGGGTTCTCGACCTTCGGGATGAATATTGTTCTGGAGTCGAGAAGCCTGTCTGGAGGGCGGTCGCAAAGCAGAATAACATTCAGTATCCTGAGTACAATGCCAACGGGCAGTTTAGCGAGGCATGTGGCAGTGATGCCGTCGGGGCCAGGAGAAGAGGATTTCTCGATGTAATTTGCCCTTAGCTCCTGTTCCGTGATTGGGACGGCTAAGGCATCTAAGGGATTTGAGGACGGCGGAAGGTCAGGGGACATATGATTTTGGCGGGTCATAATTCTCTCCCAAAAGGGCACCATGATGTCCTTTGTAGGAGGCTCCGCGTCGATGACATTTCCAAGGATGGTGTGGATTGTCCGGGTTGAATTTTTGGTCCACCTTCTCTGGGTTCTCCTGTATTCACGCCTCCTTTCTTTCCTTTTGGATAGTGGCCGCTCAGAAGTCATAGTTTTCGGTTTGGGAGTGTCGGGCTTTGGACGTGGAAAGCGTCGGCTTAGATAGTCGGCCAGACGGAGCCGGGTGTCGGGCGGGCTGATCGTCCGTAGTTGGCTGCAGATATCTAAAAGCAGCTGGTCGTTGGGGTCCTCGATGCCGGGGGGATCTAGCTCCTGTATAAAATCGATGATCTTACCTCTGAAAACAGAGGCTTGATCATTGGTAGCATTTGCACCGGGAACGGGCTGAGGGGTGCCGATAGTAGCCTCCTCTACTAACTCGTTGAGGAAGCTTTGCACGAGTTCTTTGTATTTGTCTGTTCGCCGGTGACTTTTCAGGGAGTCGAACGATCGGTTGGCGAAGATTCTGTGTAGGGCCTGGTTCATAGCCCGCTCGCCAGATCTTATTAGCTCGGCTTCACGTCTGGCCATCACTGCCGATTCTTCTTCTGTCCATCTCTTTTTGATATCGGGGTGTGCCTCGAGGTTGGCCGCATCATTCCACTCGGGGTGCGCTCGTCGGTGGTGAACGCCCCTTCCGGTCTTAGTGGAAAAGGAGCGATCACAGCCGGCAGCTGAAAGAAGCCGGGCCGGCGATGGCCGGGCCCGCGGGCACTACATCGTCTTGATTCATTGGTTGTGGCAGGCCAGTGGGCCCACCCCTGGGGTTCCGAGGCTTTCTTTTATCTGTCATACTAATGAGTTCTTCAGACGTCGGGCTGGTAACCCGCCGCCCTGCGTGCCAGAGCCCCGTTAGCCGACCCAGAGACTCCTGGGCCGTTACCGACTCTCACCACGAGGAGGTGGGGTTGGCTATCTGAGCTGGAACGCGGCGCGGACGGCCTGGTCCGCCCCCAATTACGAGGAATCAACTACTCCTATCACACAACTTCCGACTCTAATTTTACTGCGCCGCAGAGATTCCTCCGTTACAGTGGTGGGACAACGCAGCCAGACTGTCGTAAAGCCCCACCTCCCGGCTTGCCGAAGCGGGTAGTGCAGTCGCTGAGCGATAGGGTCCCTTTCATCGATTGTCGCGAACCATGATTTTGCCTCATATACCAGGGCAGCTGGTCAAGAGCATCGCGCCCCGCATACCGCGCGGGGGCCTTGGCGACGCTCCTGGGGATTCGGGCGGAACCCGCCCTTACCCGGTAGCTCAGGCACCATGCATGTGGATGCACTGTCCCTGCCCTCTAGCATTTAAACCTCTAACCCCCCAGAGTCTAACACCTAACGTGGGCTGGAGCAGCAAAGCCAGCTACTGCTCGGGCTCGGAATTCGCCCACCCCTGGGTACCATTTTAAAGTCTGGTGGACTTCGCGCGCCTCCGTTGGCATCCGAGCAAGTCGGATCCCAGCGGGCACCACGTGGAGGTGGAGGTCGCACTTGACTGATCAGCCGAAGCCTCACAGCCCATTGAGCTCGTAAGCTAGTAACTAAACCCATCCATTGTAGCTAAAGTAGAGAGGGACATACTCGCTGGATGGGCAGAGCATCTCTGCAGAGCGACAAGATCGCCAGCCGCGGCACAGGACGGACGGTTGAGCCCTTGCCTACACGAACTCGCGAACACGAGACGGGCAGGCACTGACTTCCCATGCGTTCCTGCAAGAGAGTCATAGTTACTCCCGCCGTTTACCCGCTGAAAATTGGTTATGAATGTGTATTCGCGGAAGACTATAGAGAAATTCTACAGTGTTTTCAGTGCCACGGGTTCGGTCACAGATCTGCGGACTGTAAAATAAAAGAACAAGTGTGTGGAAAGTGCGGTGAAAGCGGCCATGCATTCAAGGAATGCAAGAGCCGCAAAACGTGTTGTGTTGTGTGCAGGCGACATAATGAAACGGTAAAGGATGGACGTAAATTCGAGACTGACCACGATGCCAAATCGCGACGCTGCCCGTCGATGAAGCGATTCGAGGAGCGGTACATCGACAGCATCGATTACGATGTTTAATCGAACACCGAATTCTAACGGGGTAAGTGATTCTGTTTCATTGGTGAAGTGTGCGCAGATTAATTTAAACAAAAGCATGTCAGGGGTAAATTTATTAACGAAAATAATCGCGGACGAGGGAATAGATATTTGTTTTATCCAGGAACCGAACATACGCGGAGGCAGAGTAAGAGGCTTCACCTCACATATGGATATTTTTTATAAAGTAGGTAATTGCCCACGGACGGCAATTTGCGTTAATTCAGGTACGGCTAATGGGGTAATTTTAACAGATTTGTGTTCGGAGAAAATTACGGTTATAGAATTTCAAAAGGGGTCATTAAGATTTTTCGGAATTTCGGCTTACTTACCGTGCGCAGGTAACAAGAGGGATGAGGATTACGAAGAAGCCATTAGTGAGCTTAGACACGTGCTAGCGTCATTAGCAAACAAAGGGGAAATTATACTAGGAATCGACGCAAATGCGAAATGCGGATTATGGGGCAGCCCTACGGAGGACAAACGTGGTAGAATTTTTTCGGAACTTTTAGACGAACGCGAATTAATTATATTAAATACGGGAAATATACCAACATATGCCGGCCCGGGGGACCGAACAAGCTTCATTGACGTGACAGCTTGTTCTGTTGACATCGCGGCCTCGGTGTATGGATGGTCGGTAGATACGGAAAATGAAATTTCAGATCATAGGATAATTAGGTGGGAAATTGGAGGCGCGATTAATGATAATTCAAACGAAAAACGCGGATTCTGCATCAAACGGGCGAACTGGGAAATATTTGATTCAATTTTAGAAAGCAATAGACATCAGATTATAAGGGCATTAGCTGATCGATCGCGAGAGGGTATTAATAATTCGGCGGAAATAATAAATAAATTAATTGTCGGGGCATGCGAGGCAGGGATTCCGCGAATTAAAAAATTCGCGAAATCAGTACCGTGGTGGACTAGGGAAATAGATAACGCGAGAGCGGAAGTACGTAGATTAAAAAAGGCGTGGAATAGGTCGCGAGGGGATGTAGAAAGGGACGACAAAAAGCGCGAATATTATGCTAAATTCAACGAGTATAAAAAATTAATTAAAGACACGCGGTTAAATGAATGGAAACGATTTTGCACGGAATCTTCTAGTGAAGAGCCGTGGGGGTGCGCGTATAAAGTAATTAGGGACAGTAAACGGCGTAATGTAATTTCGAATGTTAGATTGGCGGACGGAACGTATACAAAAACGATGCAAGAAACGGCGGCGGCTTTACTAAATAAATTCTTTCCGGAAGATAACGCGGTTAATGATAGTGAGGTACACACAGAAATTCGTGAACAGGCGGCGTGTGTCACGGGGAGCGCAAACGATTGTGACCTCACACGTGTCGAATTAGATAACGCGATTAGAGGAATAGGTGCAAAAAAAGCACCAGGGCGCGATAAAATCACTATCGAAATAGTTAAACGGGCAATGAGTATAATAGGCGAGGAAATTTTTCCAAGCATACGTATGTGCGTAGGAGAGGGAGTCTTTCCGACTTGTTGGAAAGACACAGACGTTAGGTTAATTCCAAAAGCAGGGAAAGAGGACGTCGCGGATATGGGAAGTTACAGACCTATCTGTTTGCTTCCCTGTCTCGGGAAGATCCTGGATGATATTTTAATCAAACGGATTGAATATCATCTAGAGACTACCGGCGCGACGGCCGCTAATCAATACGGTTTTACGAAGGGGAAAACAACGGTGCACGCGGTAAAGAGAGTGATAGATTTTGTAGAAAACGCGAAACGGGCGGGTGACTACAGCGCGGAAGTTTCGTCAGATATTGCGGGGGCGTTTGATCATACGTGGTGGCCGATTATAATTAATGAATTGGGAAGGATGGGCGTACCGGGAAATTTAATTAAATTAACTAAGGATTTCTTAGAAAAACGTACGGCGCGAATAGATTACGCGGGGCAATCGGTTATTAGGGAAATCGAACGAGGTTGTCCGCAGGGGTCAAAATCAGGACCGGGCTTTTGGAAAATAGTTCACGCGACACTTCTGAGGAAAATCATTCCAGATAACTGTGAAATAATTGCGTTTGCAGATGACACGGTTTTACTTGCACGGTCAGGTCAATATAAGGGGCTTAAGAATACGGTAAATTAGAAATTATTAATAGTTGGGGCGAGGAAGTTAAATTAAAATTCAACGCGGATAAAACGATGGGACTTTTTTTTGGAAAATTAAAACAGGCGAGACCAAATTTTAAAATGGGCGATACATTTGTTCACTGCGCGGAGAGTATTAAATATCTTGGTATTGTAATCGATGAAAAATTAAGCTGGCGGCAGCACATAGATTATATTTGCATAAAGGCGCGAAAAATTTCACAACAGCTACGGGTGGCTTGTAAACTCACGTGGGGCTTGACGAGGGACGCGATGCGGACAATATACTTGGGCGCGATAGAACCGGCTATCACGTATGGTTCTGCGATATGGGGAAATAAGTTAAAATCACGAGAAATTAAGAATTTGCGATCGGTGCAACGTATAATGGCGATAGGCGCGGCGGCAGCGTATAAAACGGTTTCAGCGGATGCGGCAGTAATTATTGCGGACTTAATTCCAATAGGGGAAAAAATTAGGGAAACAAGCTTACGATGGCGGACGCGAAACTCAGGACAATTAGATCGCGGCGACGAAATAGTATTAATAGAACAGAGAGGGCATTCAAGTAGTAGACGCGGAATTCGAAGCGGAAAACGCAATTTTTACAGACGGGTCAAAAACGGAACATGGCATCGGCGCGGCCATTGCGGTATATAAACTGGGCGCGGAAAGGGACTTTTTAAAACTTAAATTGGGTAATAAATGCACAGTCTTCCAGAGTGAATTAGTTGCAATTAGGGCCGCGGTCGAATATATAAAACAAAAAGAGAACGGTGTGTGGCACGTTATATCCGACTCTAAGGCTGCACTTCATGCACTTAGATCAATGCGGAAACCAACGGAATTAATGTTAGAAATAGACCGATTAATAAGGGAAGCGCGGGGAAAAACAATTAGGTTTCACTGGACGCGAGCGCACGTAGGAAACGAGGGAAACGAGAGGGCAGATAAACTTGCGAAAGAAGCCACGAGGGAAACAGTTTTGAACGTCTACGATAGAGCACCGTTCTCATACGCAAAACGATTAATTAGAGGCGACGCGAGAGTCAGGTAGAATAACGGATGGGCAAACTCGGTTAACGGGCGGGTTACATTCAATTTTATTAAATCGGTAAACGAAAGGCGGGAAATCTTAGTGAAAATAACACCAGAAATGACTCAATTAATGACAGGACATGGAAACTTTGGGAAATTTCTTAAACAGATAGGTAAAGTAGAATTAGAAGACTGTGAATGCGGTAACGGGGTTGATAGCGCGGAACATGTTATGTTCTCCTGCTCGTTTACGCAGGAGCAACGAGATCGGGCACACGTTGAGCTCGTCTCGGCTGGACTAGGATGGCCAGCTAACTACGGAGAGCTGGTCAATATTAGGCGCGAAAATAAATTCTGGGACGTGTTTAAATTATTTGCGGGTTCAATAGAGTCATTGAAAACGGGCTAAATTTTATACATGCTTTTGTGAGAATTATCTGTGCGTGCTCATATGAAGCAGAATCACTTCAATACCGGCGGAAAACCAAAACACGGTGATGAACGGGCAGCGCGCGGGATACCACTTTCCACACTGAAGAAAGAAGAGGACCACAAAGAAGAGGACGCATCATCGCAGAAGAGGATCGTACTTCGTAGAAGAGGACAAGAGGACTCATCTTCGCAGAAGAAAAGAAGAGGACACATCGTCGCAGAAGAGGAGCGTCACGAAGAAAGAAGAAAGAAGAAAGAAGAGAACATACCAAGGAGGCTGCGACATCGCAGAAGTGGACCAGTTTCTTGGTTTTGGGCACAACCTTCCACGAGATGGTCCGACTTTTCTGGGCGTTGATAGAGAGTCCACACTTCTCCAGAAAAGCCTTCGTGCTATCAATTAGGCTCTGCAACCCAGGTACTGAGGCGGCCATAAGGACAATGTCATCCGCAAACAGTGAGGCGGAGACTTTTGCCCCTCCGATTTCGGCGCCTACCTCCTTGGGCAGTGCTTTAAGGAGACAGTCCATAATAAGATTGAAAATAATTGGTGAAAGAGGGTCTCCTTGTTTCACACCGCACGTTGGAGTTATCGGCTCCGATATCCACCTCCTAGTTGTTAATTTCGTCGAGCCATACCTGTATGTGGCCATGATGTGATGAATGAGGGGTGCAGGAACACCTTTAACCTTAAGAACGTTTTAAATACAGGCATGGCTGACGCCATCGAATGCTTTCTGTAGATCAACGACAGCAAGAAAAACTGAGCGAAGCTTCTTACGATGATGGCGTAAGACGAGGTCCAACAGGTAGGTATTGCTAGCACACCCGTCTACGCATCTGAAAGCTCTTTGGCGTTCGTCGAGCTCAATCTTGTTGTCGAAGCGCTGAGCCAGGATCTTATGTAGGCAACGGATTACAACAGAGGAGATGGTTATGGGCCGAAACTGCCCAGGTTCGCCGGGGTTCTCGACCTTCGGGATGAATATTGTTCTGGAGTCGAGAAGCCTGTCTGGAGGGCGGTCGCAAAGCAGAATAACATTCAGTATCCTGAGTACAATGCCAACGGGCAGTTTAGCGAGGCATGTGGCAGTGATGCCGTCGGGGCCAGGAGAAGAGGATTTCTCGATGTAATTTGCCCTTAGCTCCTGTTCCGTGATTGGGACGGCTAAGGCATCTAAGGGATTTGAGGACGGCGGAAGGTCAGGGGACATATGATTTTGGCGGGTCATAATTCTCTCCCAAAAGGGCACCATGATGTCCTTTGTAGGAGGCTCCGCGTCGATGACATTTCCAAGGATGGTGTGGATTGTCCGGGTTGAATTTTTGGTCCACCTTCTCTGGGTTCTCCTGTATTCACGCCTCCTTTCTTTCCTTTTGGATAGTGGCCGCTCAGAAGTCATAGTTTTCGGTTTGGGAGTGTCGGGCTTTGGACGTGGAAAACGTCGGCTTAGATAGTCGGCCAGACGGAGCCGGGTGTCGGGCGGGCTGATCGTCCGTAGTTGGCTGCAGATATCTAAAAGCAGCTGGTCGTTGGGGTCCTCGATGCCGGGGGGATCTAGCTCCTGTATAAAATCGATGATCTTACCTCTGAAAACAGAGGCTTGATCATTGGTAGCATTTGCACCGGGAACGGGCTGAGGGGTGCCGATAGTAGCCTCCTCTACTAACTCGTTGAGGAAGCTTTGCACGAGTTCTTTGTATTTGTCTGTTCGCCGGTGACTTTTCAGGGAGTCGAACGATCGGTTGGCGAAGATTCTGTGTAGGGCCTGGTTCATAGCCCGCTCGCCAGATCTTATTAGCTCGGCTTCACGTCTGGCCATCACTGCCGATTCTTCTTCTGTCCATCTCTTTTTGATATCGGGGTGTGCCTCGAGGTTGGCCGCATCATTCCACTCGGGGTGCGCTCGTCGGTGGTGAACGCCCCTTCCGGTCTTAGTGGAAAAGGAGCGATCACAGCCGGCAGCTGAAAGAAGCCGGGCCGGCGATGGCCGGGCCCGCGGGCACTACATCGTCTTGATTCATTGGTTGTGGCAGGCCAGTGGGCCCACCCCTGGGGTTCCGAGGCTTTCTTTTATCTGTCATACTAATGAGTTCTTCAGACGTCGGGCTGGTAACCCGCCGCCCTGCGTGCCAGAGCCCCGTTAGCCGACCCAGAGACTCCTGGGCCGTTACCGACTCTCACCACGAGGAGGTGGGGTTGGCTATCTGAGCTGGAACGCGGCGCGGACGGCCTGGTCCGCCCCCAATTACGAGGAATCAACTACTCCTATCACACAACTTCCGACTCTAATTTTACTGCGCCGCAGAGATTCCTCCGTTACAGTGGTGGGACAACGCAGCCAGACTGTCGTAAAGCCCCACCTCCCGGCTTGCCGAAGCGGGTAGTGCAGTCGCTGAGCGATAGGGTCCCTTTCATCGATTGTCGCGAACCATGATTTTGCCTCATATACCAGGGCAGCTGGTCAAGAGCATCGCGCCCCGCATACCGCGCGGGGGCCTTGGCGACGCTCCTGGGGATTCGGGCGGAACCCGCCCTTACCCGGTAGCTCAGGCACCATGCATGTGGATGCACTGTCCCTGCCCTCTAGCATTTAAACCTCTAACCCCCCAGAGTCTAACACCTAACGTGGGCTGGAGCAGCAAAGCCAGCTACTGCTCGGGCTCGGAATTCGCCCACCCCTGGGTACCATTTTAAAGTCTGGTGGACTTCGCGCGCCTCCGTTGGCATCCGAGCAAGTCGGATCCCAGCGGGCACCACGTGGAGGTGGAGGTCGCACTTGACTGATCAGCCGAAGCCTCACAGCCCATTGAGCTCGTAAGCTAGTAACTAAACCCATCCATTGTAGCTAAAGTAGAGAGGGACATACTCGCTGGATGGGCAGAGCATCTCTGCAGAGCGACAAGATCGCCAGCCGCGGCACAGGACGGACGGTTGAGCCCTTGCCTACACGAACTCGCGAACACGAGACGGGCAGGCACTGACTTCCCATGCGTTCCTGCAAGAGAGTCATAGTTACTCCCGCCGTTTACCCGCTGAAAATTGGTTATGAATGTGTATTCGCGGAAGACTATAGAGAAATTCTACAGTGTTTTCAGTGCCACGGGTTCGGTCACAGATCTGCGGACTGTAAAATAAAAGAACAAGTGTGTGGAAAGTGCGGTGAAAGCGGCCATGCATTCAAGGAATGCAAGAGCCGCAAAACGTGTTGTGTTGTGTGCAGGCGACATAATGAAACGGTAAAGGATGGACGTAAATTCGAGACTGACCACGATGCCAAATCGCGACGCTGCCCGTCGATGAAGCGATTCGAGGAGCGGTACATCGACAGCATCGATTACGATGTTTAATCGAACACCGAATTCTAACGGGGTAAGTGATTCTGTTTCATTGGTGAAGTGTGCGCAGATTAATTTAAACAAAAGCATGTCAGGGGTAAATTTATTAACGAAAATAATCGCGGACGAGGGAATAGATATTTGTTTTATCCAGGAACCGAACATACGCGGAGGCAGAGTAAGAGGCTTCACCTCACATATGGATATTTTTTATAAAGTAGGTAATTGCCCACGGACGGCAATTTGCGTTAATTCAGGTACGGCTAATGGGGTAATTTTAACAGATTTGTGTTCGGAGAAAATTACGGTTATAGAATTTCAAAAGGGGTCATTAAGATTTTTCGGAATTTCGGCTTACTTACCGTGCGCAGGTAACAAGAGGGATAAGGATTACGAAGAAGCCATTAGTGAGCTTAGACACGTGCTAGCGTCATTAGCAAACAAAGGGGAAATTATACTAGGAATCGACGCAAATGCGAAATGCGGATTATGGGGCAGCCCTACGGAGGACAAACGTGGTAGAATTTTTTCGGAACTTTTAGACGAACGCGAATTAATTATATTAAATACGGGAAATATACCAACATATGCCGGCCCGGGGGACCGAACAAGCTTCATTGACGTGACAGCTTGTTCTGTTGACATCGCGGCCTCGGTGTATGGATGGTCGGTAGATACGGAAAATGAAATTTCAGATCATAGGATAATTAGGTGGGAAATTGGAGGCGCGATTAATGATAATTCAAACGAAAAACGCGGATTCTGCATCAAACGGGCGAACTGGGAAATATTTGATTCAATTTTAGAAAGCAATAGACATCAGATTATAAGGGCATTAGCTGATCGATCGCGAGAGGGTATTAATAATTCGGCGGAAATAATAAATAAATTAATTGTCGGGGCATGCGAGGCAGGGATTCCGCGAATTAAAAAATTCGCGAAATCAGTACCGTGGTGGACTAGGGAAATAGATAACGCGAGAGCGGAAGTACGTAGATTAAAAAAGGCGTGGAATAGGTCGCGAGGGGACGTAGAAAGGGACGACAAAAAGCGCGAATATTATGCTAAATTCAACGAGTATAAAAAATTAATTAAAGACACGCGGTTAAATGAATGGAAACGATTTTGCACGGAATCTTCTAGTGAAGAGCCGTGGGGGTGCGCGTATAAAGTAATTAGGGGCAGTAAACGGCGTAATGTAATTTCGAATGTTAGATTGGCGGACGGAACGTATACAAAAACGATGCAAGAAACGGCGGCGGCTTTACTAAATAAATTCTTTCCGGAAGATAACGCGGTTAATGATAGTGAGGTACACACAGAAATTCGTGAACAGGCGGCGTGTGTCACGGGGAGCGCAAACGATTGTGACCTCACACGTGTCGAATTAGATAACGCGATTAGAGGAATAGGTGCAAAAAAAGCACCAGGGCGCGATAAAATCACTATCGAAATAGTTAAACGGGCAATGAGTATAATAGGCGAGGAAATTTTTCCAAGCATACGTATGTGCGTAGGAGAGGGAGTCTTTCCGACTTGTTGGAAAGACACAGACGTTAGGTTAATTCCAAAAGCAGGGAAAGAGGACGTCGCGGATATGGGAAGTTACAGACCTATCTGTTTGCTTCCCTGTCTCGGGAAGATCCTGGATGATATTTTAATCAAACGGATTGAATATCATCTAGAGACTACCGGCGCGACGGCCGCTAATCAATACGGTTTTACGAAGGGGAAAACAACGGTGCACGCGGTAAAGAGAGTGATAGATTTTGTAGAAAACGCGAAACGGGCGGGTGACTACAGCGCGGAAGTTTCGTCAGATATTGCGGGGGCGTTTGATCATACGTGGTGGCCGATTATAATTAATGAATTGGGAAGGATGGGCGTACCGGGAAATTTAATTAAATTAACTAAGGATTTCTTAGAAAAACGTACGGCGCGAATAGATTACGCGGGGCAATCGGTTATTAGGGAAATCGAACGAGGTTGTCCGCAGGGGTCAAAATCAGGACCGGGCTTTTGGAAAATAGTTCACGCGACACTTCTGAGGAAAATCATTCCAGATAACTGTGAAATAATTGCGTTTGCAGATGACACGGTTTTACTTGCACGGTCAGGTCAATATAAGGGGCTTAAGAATACGGTAAATTAGAAATTATTAATAGTTGGGGCGAGGAAGTTAAATTAAAATTCAACGCGGATAAAACGATGGGACTTTTTTTTGGAAAATTAAAACAGGCGAGACCAAATTTTAAAATGGGCGATACATTTGTTCACTGCGCGGAGAGTATTAAATATCTTGGTATTGTAATCGATGAAAAATTAAGCTGGCGGCAGCACATAGATTATATTTGCATAAAGGCGCGAAAAATTTCACAACAGCTACGGGTGGCTTGTAAACTCACGTGGGGCTTGACGAGGGACGCGATGCGGACAATATACTTGGGCGCGATAGAACCGGCTATCACGTATGGTTCTGCGATATGGGGAAATAAGTTAAAATCACGAGAAATTAAGAATTTGCGATCGGTGCAACGTATAATGGCGATAGGCGCGGCGGCAGCGTATAAAACGGTTTCAGCGGATGCGGCAGTAATTATTGCGGACTTAATTCCAATAGGGGAAAAAATTAGGGAAACAAGCTTACGATGGCGGACGCGAAACTCAGGACAATTAGATCGCGGCGACGAAATAGTATTAATAGAACAGAGAGGGCATTCAAGTAGTAGACGCGGAATTCGAAGCGGAAAACGCAATTTTTACAGACGGGTCAAAAACGGAACATGGCATCGGCGCGGCCATTGCGGTATATAAACTGGGCGCGGAAAGGGACTTTTTAAAACTTAAATTGGGTAATAAATGCACAGTCTTCCAGAGTGAATTAGTTGCAATTAGGGCCGCGGTCGAATATATAAAACAAAAAGAGAACGGTGTGTGGCACGTTATATCCGACTCTAAGGCTGCACTTCATGCACTTAGATCAATGCGGAAACCAACGGAATTAATGTTAGAAATAGACCGATTAATAAGGGAAGCGCGGGGAAAAACAATTAGGTTTCACTGGACGCGAGCGCACGTAGGAAACGAGGGAAACGAGAGGGCAGATAAACTTGCGAAAGAAGCCACGAGGGAAACAGTTTTGAACGTCTACGATAGAGCACCGTTCTCATACGCAAAACGATTAATTAGAGGCGACGCGAGAGTCAGGTAGAATAACGGATGGGCAAACTCGGTTAACGGGCGGGTTACATTCAATTTTATTAAATCGGTAAACGAAAGGCGGGAAATCTTAGTGAAAATAACACCAGAAATGACTCAATTAATGACAGGACATGGAAACTTTGGGAAATTTCTTAAACAGATAGGTAAAGTAGAATTAGAAGACTGTGAATGCGGTAACGGGGTTGATAGCGCGGAACATGTTATGTTCTCCTGCTCGTTTACGCAGGAGCAACGAGATCGGGCACACGTTGAGCTCGTCTCGGCTGGACTAGGATGGCCAGCTAACTACGGAGAGCTGGTCAATATTAGGCGCGAAAATAAATTCTGGGACGTGTTTAAATTATTTGCGGGTTCAATAGAGTCATTGAAAACGGGCTAAATTTTATACATGCTTTTGTGAGAATTATCTGTGCGTGCTCATATGAAGCAGAATCACTTCAATACCGGCGGAAAACCAAAACACGGTGATGAACGGGCAGCGCGCGGGATACCACTTTCCACACTGAAGAAAGAAGAGGACCACAAAGAAGAGGACGCATCATCGCAGAAGAGGATCGTACTTCGTAGAAGAGGACAAGAGGACTCATCTTCGCAGAAGAAAAGAAGAGGACACATCGTCGCAGAAGAGGAGCGTCACGAAGAAAGAAGAAAGAAGAAAGAAGAGAACATACCAAGGAGGCTGCGACATCGCAGAAGTGGACTATTCGTCATAGAAGAGGACAAGAGGACTCATCGTCGCAGAAGACTAGAAGAGGACCAGTGATGAGAAGAGATAGAAGAAAGAAGAACGGCTAAATTGATTTTAATGTATTTATGTGTTTTGCGGGAGAGGGTGAAATAAATTCTATATATTGAGGGGGTGTTTTATTATGGATGTTTTATACAGGGAATTTGTACTGGGCGGAATAAAGATTTACAAAACGAGGGATATTTATTTTACCTATTCTTTAACCTGCGGGAGGGTAGATTTAAGTTAATTTTAAGTTAGAATAAGCTATACATGATGTAATGCTTTATAAATAAATAATGTCTTATGTTACCAACACCTTTCATGGTATCCCATAAGCGTTAATTTTGGCGCTTTAACTCGACGTTTGGTTCATCCCACAGCGCCAGTTCTGCTTACCAAAAGTGGCCCACTTGGCACTCTGATCCGATCTCGCGGCTTCATCGTTTGAGCAAGCCGGAGATCTCACCCATTTAAATTTTGAGAATAGGTTGAGGTCGTTTCGACCCCAATGCCTCTAATCATTCGCTTTACCGGATGAGACTCGCTCACCGGAGCGCCAGCTATCCTGAGGGAAACTTCGGAGGGAACCAGCTACTAGATAGTTCGATTGGTCTTTCGCCCCTATACCCAGTTCCGACGATCGATTTGCACGTCAGAATCGCTACGGACCTCCATCGGGGTTTCCCCTGACTTCGTCCTGACCAGGCATAGTTCACCATCTTTCGGGTCCCAGCATGTACGCTCTTGGTGCGCCTCAGCTCGCAATGAGCACGAGACGCCCCGGGAGTGCAGCGCGGGATCGTAGTCCCGCACGTCTTCCCTAGGCACGCGCTAGGCACGGCCTTCACTTTCATTACGCCTTTAGGTTTCGCTAAGTCCCAATGACTCGCGAACATGCTAGACTCCTTGGTCCGTGTTTCAAGACGGGTCCTGAAAGTACCCAAAGCTAAAGCGTCGCCGACGGGCGTATAAACGGAGTCTGTCCGAGGACAGCGTCGCCAGCAGTCCAACGGGCCCGGCGGAGTCGAGGCACGAGTCCCCAGACGCCCACCAGATATCCGCAAGCACTTGCGACGGGCCGGACGCGAATTAAGTATCGCGGCCCCGCGCCACTGCTATACCGTCGGGCGAGCAGGCCGGGAG
>CAXAKX010001096.1:0-43815 GCA_963969525.1 Ontholestes murinus
ACTTTCGGGAAAACCTTTAAGTATAAACTCGACAAGCCAATAAACATTGTGATGACATTCTCCAAGCATAAAGATAATGCCAATACCCCCTTCTTTTGAGTAAATCTTCGTTTTTTTACCAGAAAATACAACAGCGATGTTCAAACAATAACGATTACTAACGATCTAACACAAAAATGCAAAATAAGACAACTATAACAAAAGACAGACTTTTTAAACTAAAGTGGCATACTAAATTAATTATCTGACGTTTTTAAATACCATAGAAAACTAGATACATTAAAATTTTACTTAAAAAGTACTAAAACGGTACAATAAACAATATTTTGGCGTTTTCTGTAAAAACCAGAAGAGTTAACATTTAAGATATAAATACCATTCGATAGGTAATTAAAACGTGCATTTGCTTATACATTAATAAATATAGCGTTCCATTTAAATAAATGAAGTTATAGCCATTTAAAGTTCTCATTTGTTTATTCCAATTTTTTTACACCGGTATAAGATGTCAAGTTTATTATACTTGGAAAATAAAATATGATCTATTGTTACAGTTCAGTGTAAATTTGGTATGAATAACTTAATTACTTTTTAAGTATTTGAAACATAAAAATTAGGTTAAATTTTACAAAATTCAAATTATTTCAAAAACCTTAAGGTTTAAGTAATAAAAACCGTATTAAAACAAACACTTTATTTTGATCGAAGGATCCAAAAATGCAATAAAATACAGGGTGTTTCATTTAAAAAAACACAACTTTGATACTTTTAAGGTTTTTGGGACACCCTGTATATTATGAAAGTAATTTAAAAAGTAGCCCTAATAGACCCCCATATATCCCCAAAGTGAAACTTTTTGAAAGTCACGTATTTTGGCCACAATATTCCGTGCCGTATAGCGTGAATAACCCTGTATATATATATATATATATATATATATATATATATATATATATATATATATATATATATATCACCAGCTACGTAGAAGTATAAGAAAAAATAAAATTTATAAAAAAATAAAAAGTTACTAATCCACAACATTCATATTTAAAAATTCTTCAAATGAGTAGAACGCATTTTTTAATAAGAAAATTGTTACTTTCCCTTTTAAATTTATTTAATGGAAGTTGTTTCCAGATATCAGGTAATTTATTGAAAAATTTTATTGCCAAATAATTGGTGCCATTGCAGGATCTTAGTAGTCTAGTTTTGCCGAAGGTTGACCTTATTTTTATATCTTGTATTGTGGCAATGAGCATGAGTAGGGTATTTATAGGGGTTCTTATAGACATGAAGAACACATTGAAGTATATACAAAGAAGGCAGCGTTAATAATTGTTGGGTCGCAAAAATATGCCGGCAATCGTCCCTATATTTGACCCCTCCAAGAATACGAACCGCCCTTCTTTGAAGCCTGAAGATTCGGTGTCGAGAAAACGCATGGCCCCATACTATCAGTCCATACCTCAAACGCGACTCTATAAGACTAAAGTAAGCTACCTTAACAATGCTTTCAGGTACTCTATCCTTTAGGTTTCTTAAGCAGTAGATGTTTCTCGCCAGAGATCTTGCAAGGTGAGATCCCTGATACTCCCAGGTTAAATGGGAATCAATATATAGACCAAGAAAACGATGGCTGGATGGATTATTATTCTTTTGTAGACTGAATATCATTTTTTTTGTTTTATTTTCGTTTAAAATAAGCTTATTTTGTGAAACCCAAGATTTTACAAAAGTCATTGCTAGATCATTTTCAGATTCGGTTTCCACTTTACTTTCACCAACATTGATAATCGTGGAATCATCGGCAAAAAGTACAACATTGGCTAGATTACTTTGGGAAAGTAGGTCATTAATGAAAATTAGAAATAACAGGGGCCCTAATATAGAGCCCTGGGGAACACCATACTTGACTTCAGAAGGTGTCGACTGCGTATTCTTGTAGTATACAGTTTGATATCTGTTAATTAAGTATGACTCAATTAAACGTAAGCTATTTGGTGCGAAATTATAAGCTTCTAATTTTCTTAGTAATAAGCTGTGCGATACGCAGTCGAACGCTTTACTCAAATCAATAAACGATGCTATTGTTACTTTCTTGTCTTCGAAAGCACCAATGATCAGCTCATGGAGAGTAATTACAGCATCTGTTGTTGATAAACCCGTCCTGAAACCAAATTGACTTTTCGTAAAAAGTTGATTCGTTTCAAAATAATATAATATCTGATCTTTAATAATTGATTCTACTATTTTGGCAAGCACAGGTAAAATAGATATAGGTCTGTAATTGTTTAGATCCTGTTCATCACCCTTTTTAAAAATAGGAAGAACTTTTGCAAGTTTTAGAGCATCAGGAAAGATGCCTGTCTCTGTTGTTTCATTAATTAGCTTGGTGAGAGGTAATACTAATAAATTGAGGATATATTTAATATGGGCTGCGGAGAGCCCATATATGTCAGCACATTTGGTAGTTTTTAAATTTCGGATAGCTTCTCTGACAAGCGTTGGAGTTGTTTCAGTTAGCGTAAATACAAGAGAATCATCTGTTTGAGTATTATGACTGAATGCAACATCCGACAGACCACTGATAAGTGTTTTGGCAATATTACTAAAGTAGTGGTTGAATACATTACTAGAAATATTACATTTATTATTATTTGGAAGATTCTTCCTGGCAAAGTTTATCAATCTCCATATAGCCTTAGGCTTGTTTGAAGCTTGATAAATATATTTACCAGTTTCAAGTTTCTTGGTTTGCTTTATCTTTGTTCTATAAGTAGTCCGCAACTTATTTATTCTTCCTTTTAATTCATTTGAGGGACTGTTCTTATATATCTCATTTAAAATATGGAGATTTTGACGCATACACTTTAATTCATTATTAAACCAATTAATATTTCTTGAATTTGTTTTATAAAGTTTAGCAGGAAAGCTAAGTTGCATGTAATGAACCAGTATGTCTATGAAATATTTCCATTTTTGATCAACACTTAGTGAAAAATCCCTTATAAACTTCCAATCAACGCTCTCAATACTGTTATAGAAATTAAACTTACCAGATTCAGTGATGGGTCTGATATATATCGGCTGAAAAGTCTCGTGTTTATTAGCGCTAGCTTCCAGAACTAGAGAAATTCCACTATGATCTGATAAGTCTGTTTCAATATTGTAGACTTTTATTTTAGAATTATTTATATTGGTGAATACATTATCTAGGCAATTATTCTGTCTAGTGTTAAATGAAACTAACTAATAAAGACCAAAACTTGTCAGAGTATCCGTAATATATTGTTCGCGATAACCATTTGTATTAAACATTATATTAAAGTCACCGCCTAGTATAATATCACTTTTACACAAATCAAGGCGACCCATAAATTGTGATAGAACCTCAATAAAATCCTCGAAAGCACCCGAGGGAGATCGATATACGCAGATAACGTAGCAGTTTAACTCATGGACAAATATACAAGATATTTCACAAATTTTATCAACTGATATTAGGGAAGTTAAATCATTAAAATTTTTATGTTGATAATGTTGGTCTGCATAGATTATGGTTCCACCGTGGTTACTGCACTTGCGAGCATAATAAGCAGTTGACACTAGATTGCCGACTGAAGACACCTGGCATTCATTTTCAGACAGCCAGTGTTCAGTGGTACATAAAAAGTTAAAATTTTTGTCAGCTAGAAACGCACCTAATTCGTCGCATTTGTTGCGAATTGATCGTATATTAATGAACAATAAATTCACTCTGGTAATGCTTTCCTCGGTATTCTTACTAAAAAATTGTTGATTCGAGCATCTTCCGGCCAAATATCGGGTTTCCTTAAGTCATCGATTCGGTTTGATGGAACTCCAACCTTGAAAGACGAATATTCCTCAGGACGTCTGGAATTTAGAGCTTCACATGCTACATCTTCAAAGCCGCACTTACGAAGGTACGTTGAGAGTTCATCTTTGTTTAATTTAGGGTTAAGCATAAACACATGCAGATATTTGTATTGAGAAACACCTTTGATAGCGCTGCTTTTGGATGTTCTATAAATGGTGCGTTGTCTTCTTTTGCGATTATTAACCAACTCCCATTTGTCATCGCTGGCTTCTTCATTGGATATCTTATCGTGTTGATTATCAATAAGTTGAGTAAACTCCTCACTGTTTCGAATTGTTACATTAAGATTAGGTTGATCTAATACCTCTTCGTGCAACTTCTTATTCGAAACTGGCATCATGTTTGTCACCGAATTCAAATTTAATTCCGATGAAAAACTATCAGTTTTGGCACTTTCTACTATAATAACAGGTTTCGGTAAATTATTACAGTTCTCTGTAATTTTCGATATTTTTGATGTAGATTTTATAGGTTTATCGGAATGTTTTTTTCAATCTATTTGCCGGTAGATGGCGGTTCAGATTTGCACATTTTTCCTCCAACAATGAAATAGTGGTTTTCATAATATTTACTTCGTCTTTTAGTTCTTCAATTAAGACATCTTTAATACTGAGTATTTCTCGTAGATAAATTAATTCTTGATTGTTGTTCGATATAGGAATACATGAATTACCTTCAGCTTGGATGGCGACATTAACCTCACTGATGCTAGGACTGGTTGAGCCACATATAGGTAAATGATAATCCAGGCACGATGGATGATAGCATTTTAGGCACTTATCACAATTTCTCTTATCCACTACAGATTTTTTACACCTATTCCACTTTGAATCAGCAATAAGTGGATTTGAGACAGCTGTTGTTGTTGTTGTCGACGCCATGTTCGAACATCTCTTTCATCTATGATTTACCTTATTCTTTAATCATTAATTCACAGTATTATCGGACACTTCTACAGTTTTATATATCTTTCTGCGTTCCATCCTCCACACACTGAACCTGGTTCTCATGTATGTTCTCCATACATCTTTCACCAATCTCTTATTATCTAATCCACACAACATCATCTCATACTTCACCGCTTCCTCCATTGCCTTCCTATGCACACTCATTCTATTCGTTTCCTGAAGCAGATGTATCCAGGTGTTAATCTTACATCCCAGAGAATCTGCTTCAGAAACAACCACTGCTCAATGAAATTCATGTTTCTCATATTTCCTCATGTTTCTACACCACACACGAAAGTAGGCTCCACAAACGCATCCAAATTTAAATTTGCCTGGTAACCATATACCCTACTCCTTCCTCGCCATGCCCCCATGCTTTTATGGCTTTCATCTGTAGCCATTTAGCGTGCTTACCGTATCCACCTGTGTATTTAAATATGAAAATCAAATATATAAATTACTTCAACTTCTCAATCACCTCCTCCTTTCAAATCATCTAGTTTCCCTCTATCTTTCCCTATTTTATTCCTAAATCGTATCCACTTTGTTTTCCTTACATTTACTTGCAGTCCTCTCAACTCTCATCACCTCTCCCCAGTCTTTCGCCGAAAACGCCATACCATTCGCGTTCGCCAGTATTAATTCTTTCCTTAAACTCTAGCATTTTGAGCATTTGTTGTTCTATTTTTTACTTACTTTTAATATGTATCTGTTCCAAACATGTGTTCATTTTTGTTAAGAAAACTTTATTTCAGCAGAACTTTTATAATTTCCAGAATTTTTTTCTAGAATTTTGTACCATATTTTCTTATATATTTATAGATTTTTCCTGTATCTAGTATTTCACACTATCGGACTGTTTTTGATATTTTCTTATATTTATATTATTTCATTTATTTAGATAAGTATCTTTGGTCTTCTTTCTTAAATAATACATATTCAAACAAATTATTAAAAAACTATACATGCAATTTTGACCAAAAGAAACACGGGCGGAGTTCACAATTAAATGCGTTCTTCCACTCAAATCCAATCCATCACCATAATGTGAGAATTTTCTGCAAATTTTCAGAATTTCTGCTCTTTTTTTTTAGTATTTTTTACTATTTTTAGCAGTTCAATTTTTAGATTGTAGGAAATTTACGTGAGTGTTCAAAAGTTTTCTAGGTTTATAGAATTTTGCTGCAAACTCTATTCCAAGTCTCTAGATTTTTCAAGCAAATTCTTATAGATTTCATTTATTACCTTATTTTATCAATTTTTTTTATAGTTTTTTCTCCTATATTTCGAAAATGTTCAATGAATTATTTTTTCTAGAAATTTTTACTTTACTTACTTCCCAATAGATAACATTTTTTAGAATTGTTCTAGAAACAAAACAACGATCATTTTATATAAGCATACAATACTATGCTCTATGCTATCAGAGACTTTTTCATGCAACTCCGTTCCATTCATAACTTCAAGAATTTTCTACCATTTCTTCTTTCAGGTGCCTAAAATTTTCTAGTAAATTCTGAAAAATCTAGAATCTTATAAGAGAATATAAGATTCTAGATTTTTCAGAATTTGTTACCGAATTCTATCTATTAACAATGATTCTACCCAATTATCTTGAATTTTTCTTATAAATTTTTACCAAATATTTTTATATAATCGTCGAAGATATAATACAGAAAAATTTCAGGTAATTGTAATTTTTTTTTCACTAATTTCAGTTATTTTTTCTAATTTGCTTGAATGTTGTAAACTTTTCTTGATGAAAGAGTTCAGTTTCCTAAAATTTTCTAACAAATACTTTTACAATTTTTATAATTTTCTAATATCTAACATCTGATTTTATCGATCATAATTTCTTGAATGTTTTAACATTTGCTTTTTTTTAATTTACTCCTTAATTTCTATTTTAAACAGTAAGAATTGTCTATTAGATTTTGAGAATTTTCATCGAATTTCTTTTCCAGGTTTATAGATCTTTTTAGCATATATTGCTTCTTTCTATTAGACTACGCTTCATATTTATTAGCAATAGTATTATTTGTGTGTAAATGTGTAAATAGACGTATTACTTTAGAGGATCGCCTCCGCCATTAATTGTATTCCAATGGCGAATGGTATCGGTTATTTTTCCAATTACTGATACGAGGTAACGTTGCTGCACTCTTGCTAATGCTAGTTTGGTCGCAAACCACCGGCATTGTATGCTTTAATATATTTTCTTCCATACTTTTTAAAATTTATTTTTTATTTTCAAGAATTTTTCATCTTTCAGGTTGCGAGAAGTTTTTATTTATTCCATATGACTATACTATTTTTTTTAGAATACGTTTTTCCATTTACAAGAATTTTCAAATATCGAATATTTTACAAGCGTTTTAGATATATTTTTTTAATTTATCTTAGTTTTTTTTATATGCTTTTTCAATTTTCAGAATTTTCTTTCAAATTTGCTTGAGTTTTTCGAATATTCTTGAAATTTCCAGCAATTTTGCTTTCAGATCACTATAAAGTTTAAGCAATCTTGTTAGTAAATTTCTTGCAGAGACAACTTAAAAACATATTATATTTATGGATTTGTTTTTCCATTTTTCGAAAAATGTTCATTAATATATTTACAAAACAGTACAAATTCAGGAGATTTCTTTTTCTATTTTCGTTTTAGTTTGTGTGAACTTCTTTTTAGAGTGTTAGAAAGTTTTCCAATAATTTTCTTGGATTGTTAAGCAAATTCTCTTATAAGTTTCTATAATTTTTTATACTTATAATTTTTGGAATTTTCCAGAATCCATTTCCTTATACTATTAATGAAAATAACACACCCTTTTATTCCTTACTTCACTTGTTTATTTAAATGTTAGATGTACATTTCGTTCACAAGGTGAACATTATCAATAACAAACTCTAACATTTAAATAAACAAGTGAATTAAGGAATAAACTGTGTGATATTTTCATTTACAAAACACTTCACGTAAACTCAAACCAACAATAGTGACGTATACTATTAAACATCTCTTTAAAAATTTCTTTTCCTATCTTTCAAGATGTTTTCATTACTTCTTTCTCCAATAGCCAGAATTTATTGTAAGCGTTGTTGAAATTTTATTAAAAAAGTGGTCTCTAAAATTATCAAGAAATTTTTCTTCCAGTGTTTCTGGCAATTTTCTTTCAGGTTATAATCTATTGTCTACCTACTTTTAATTATATTATAATATGTCTTCTTATCATTAAATACAATTCTTGTACGTTTTAAAATGTTTGAACTAATACCTTTTCCACTTTAACAGTGAGGATTTTCTACAAGCATTTTAAAAAATTTTTAGTTTTTTTAACAATTTTTCTACAATTTTTTTCTATCATATAATTATATTCTTTTAATTTCTGTTTTTTTTTTATATGTAATTGGCATCTTTCAGCAATTAATCTTCTAATTTTCGATTCGTTTTTTTTCTATATGCGTAAATTTTTCACGATCGTTTTAGGATTTTCCAGTCATTTTGCTTTGAGATATCTAAAATTTTTAATTATGTGATGTTCATAATTTTTCTTTTTTTAATGTTTTTTCTTCAAAACTGTATAAATTTCTTTCATTTAAGAAAATTTCCACAAATTCTTCTATTTTTAGATTTCAGCATTTTTTAAACAATTTTATTTTCAGATTTCTTCTCCAGAAAACCTAGAACCCTCTAAGGTTTTCCCCACTTCATTTTTTACTACTACTAAACATCTTTATTTACAGAAAAAAAAGTACAATACTTGTAATAAATTAAATTAAATAAATTCTAATGTGAGACACTGGCATCTAGTTTTCTGTCCAACGGCTATCGACCCGCGGTCTTTCAGCCTGTAATTATCTGTCATACAAACGTCATGATTGCTAATGTCTTGTTGTGTTAACTGTCAGTTGTTCTTCAAACGTCATGATCGCTAATGTCATTGAGAAGTGAGGTGATGAATTGATAGATGGTGATTTCGGGGTGTTTATATCGAGGTGTTATTAGGGGATTGCGGGGGATACACATAAGGTTAAGGATCTCTAGGTTATGTGGGTTGGTAGCAAATTTTTGGGCGAGGAATGAAAGGCGTTCATCAATGGGAGTTAGATTAGTTAAATGGTATAGGAGGGTATTTGATGGATTGTGTATGGGATTGAGTGGGTGTCTAATTTTTGTTAGTGTACGAAGGGCTGATCGTTCCGATACCTGGATATTTTTAAGGACAGAAGGACAAGGCTTATGGAAAAGGATAGCAGCATATTCAAGAAGAGGTCGGCAGATCATTTTGTAAATATTAACAGCTGTTTTTGTTGTTATGCCTTGATTTTTGTACGTGAGACTTCTGAAATGCCGAGCTCTCTTCTTGACATTTGCTTTGAGGTTTTGGGAGTGAATTTTAAATGTTAGTTTGGGGTCAAATGTAATTCCAAGGTATTTGCAGAAAGGAGATGGTGAAATGGAATGGTTATTAATGGTTAGTGTGAATGGTGAATTATGGGAACGGTGAAAAGGAATTAGAAGGTGGGATTTATTGGGGTTGATTGTTATTCTCCATTTTGCAAACCATAATTGTATGGTATCGATCAGCCCTTGTAGGGTGGTGAGTGCCTTGTGCAGGGTGGGGGCATGTACTACTAAGGCTGTGTCATCTGCATACAGGAGCGGGTAAGCTGAAGGATTTAGGTAATGAGGATCAGGGTTATAAATATCATGAACAAAGATATTGTAAAGGATTGGTGATAGAGGGGAGCCTTGAGGGACACCTTGTTGGGGGATAAATGGACGTGATAGGGTGTTGTGGATTCTAACTTGTAGGAGTCTGTTGGATAGGTAGTTGTCAATAAGGTTGAGAAGGTGGGGTGGGATCCTTCATTTTTTATTTTAGTGAAAATCATTTAAAAAGTTGTTGCATTTTTCCCCATTTATTTTTTCACTTTTCGAGAATTTTTTTTATTCATATCTTTAACAAACTATAAGAATTTTCTATAAGCGTTCTAGAAAAATATTCAGATAAGTTTGTTGTGATTATCTCAATTTTGTCACCATTTCCATATTTTTTTCTAGTTTGCGTGATCTTTCCTTGAATGTTCTGGACTTTTTCAGAAATTAGATTTCTAGATTTCTGGAATTTTGAAGTATTTTCTTTTACAGTTTTTTAATTTATTGTAATATTTAATTACAATTTTAATAATTCTTTAGATTCAAATTTTTAGAATTTTCTTTAATTTCTAGAATTTTTCAGCATTTCTTGCCTTACTACATAAATTCTTGATTTTTTCAGAATTTTTCAATTTTTACTATTTACATAAATTTCTTTCTAGTTTACTTGATCTTTCATTGAGTTATCCGGAGTTTTCCATTTTAATAGCAAATTTTCTTGAGGCGCATTCTCAAAATTCTTGTATTTATCTCCATTTGTTTTTAAATTTTTGAAAGTTTTTCATAAACTTATCTTCCAAACAGAGGTAATTTTATATAAGTGTTCTAGAAAAATTTCAGGAATATTTTTAACTGTTTTTTCTAACTTTGCCATTTGAATTTTGTTACTTTTCATAAAGTCCTATTTTTTTCTGACATTTGTTCTCGTGTTTGCAAGAGAGAGAGAGAGAGAGAGAGAGAGAGAGAGAGAGAGAGAATAACATCTTTATTCGGACAACTATATATACAATTAAAAACATTGATAAATGGAATATAATGGTTAGTCTGCCCGTTTAGGCTATCGACCATCGGTCTTTCTGCCCTGTCTTGACTCTAAGTTATGTTTAAAAAATAAATATCTTTGCTAGCTAGCTTAACCGTCTGGATGATTCGAACTAATGAATTGATGTATCGTGATTGGTGGGTGTTTATGTTTAGGGGGGATATTGGGGTTTCGGGGGGTACAGAATTTATTAAGGAGGGTTACATTCAAGGGATTTTTGGCAAATTTTACACTAAGGCTATTTATACGTTGGGATATTGGGATGACTTGTGTGGTTTCGTAAAGAACATTAGAGTGTTTGCAAGAATTTTTAATGAATTTCTTTTTTAATTAATGAGAAGTTTCTGAAAGCGTTTTTGAAAAATTCTCAGAAAATATTCTAATTTTTTTTCTATTTTCAGCATTTTCTTTTTAGTTTAATTGGCATTTTTGAAACTTCTAGTAATCTTGCTTTAGATTTCTAAAATTTTCAACAACATCTATTTTCTTATTGTATTAAATATCTTTTTAAAAGATCACTTTTTACCATTTATTTTTCCGGGTTTCGATAATTTGTTATCAATATCTTTGCCAAACTATGATAAGTTTCTATAAGCATTCTAGAAGAATATTCAGAAAAGTTTCTTGTAATTTTGTCAAATTTTTCACGATTTCTATAATTTAATTTAAATTTTCGGTGAACTTTCCTTGAATATTCTAGACTTTTCCATAAATTTAGCTTCTAATTTTCAAGCCTTTTCTTTAGTTTTTTAAATTATTGTAATATTTTTTTACTATTTTAATAATTTCCAGAACCCACTACCTATTTTATTAGAAGCAAAATCCAGTAATCCAATCCAATAATTCAAGATTTTTTTTTCAGATTTTTAGAATTTTGTATATAATTTCTAGAATTTTTTAGCATTTACAGCCTTACTCTGTCAGACACAACTACACAAATTTTTTGAACTTTTCAAGATTTATCCATTATTCAACCAGAATTTTTAATGTTTTTTAATTTTCCAATATTTCCAATTCTTTACTTGAGGGAGCTTTCCAAATATGAATGTTTTGAAGTTTTACAGTATTTTGCCTGTCAGATTAAAAGAACTTTTAGGTAATTTTTCTTCCAATTTTCGAGAGTTTTTAATCAATGTCTCTAGAAAGCAGCGATATTTCTTATAAGCATCTTATATAAATTTAGAAAAAGGTTTTTATAATTTTCAAAAATTTTACAATATTTTCTGCATTTTGTTTCTAGTTTGAGTAAGTTTTCTACGGATGTGAAGAGTTTAACCGCAATTTTTGAGCTATGTTCCAGGATTTTATAATCTATTTCCTCATCGGAATTCTGTTTATATATGCTTGTATTTTTGCCATTTGCTTTTCGATTTCATTTCATAAGATATTTTATACAAGTTTTCTAGAAATTTTTCGGAAATTTATATTTTTTTGCTATTAATCCTTTTAACATGCTTGTGAATATCTGTCTTTTTTGATTGATAATAATAATAATAATAATTTGGGTCGCAAGTGCAATAATGTTTCAGAGACCATACAGTAGAGATGCACAGACTTATTAAGACTAGGGGCCACTCGGGCAAATCATGAACTGATGGCGGGCCGCCAGAAGTGTAGGTAATTAAAGACAATAAATAATTGATAATAATGTATTAAAATTAAAAAGGAATTTATTAATTTGAAGCGTGGCACTGCATAGTGCTTACAATCTTTTTTATATTTGGCTCAAATTTACTTGTAGCAACACGTAAAACTGCTTCCAAACTTTCATTTGCAAGGCGGTTTCTATTTTTGGTTTTATTATTATTAAGTATTGAAAAAGTTTGTTCACATATATAGGTAGAACCAAATAAGCTGGCACATTTCAGAGCGTTTATGCGCAACTCTTTGTACATATTTTTATCAATGCAGCGGTAAAAGTTCAGCAAGTCTCCTTCGTTGAATTTGTTGCGTAAATCTTCGTCGTTTTGAATGTCGATAATTTCTAACTGCATTGACTCTGGCGCATTTTCAACTGAAATCGTGAAAGGATTGCTGAATATGTCCAACAGAGGTTTCACTTTTTTAAACTCCGAAAATCTGTCTTGAAAAGATTGAATCAAAATATCTAGCTTTTCTACATAACTGAAATTAATCGCAGTTTTGTTGAATTTTTCAGCCATTTTCTTATAATTCGGAAAATGATTGTAATTTCCAGAATTCAATTGCGATCTGAAAAGTGTCAGCTTGCATTGAAAGGATGATACATGAGCGTAGAGCTGGGATATCAGTTGATTTTTGCCTTGAAGCCGTGTGTTCAAGACATTCAAATGATTTGTAATGTCAACTAAAAAAGCCAAATCACACAACCAATCAGGATTTTTAAGTTCCGGGACATCCCTTTGCTTTTCCGCCAGAAATATTCCAATTTCTTCTATTAAATTTAGAAATCGTTCCAGTGTCAATCCACGACTTAGCCACCTTACTTCTGTATAATACAGTAAATCTCCATATTCGCTTTCGATGTCATCAAGGAATTGTTTGAATTGCCTGTGATTGAGTCCTCGTGATTTTATGAAATTTACAGTCGAAACTACCACTTTCATGACATTTTGAAATTCAATTTGTTTAGCACAGAGGGCTTCTTGGTGTATAATGCAGTGAAACTGCATGAGATCTTCAGCCTTTATGTTTTTTTCTTGCAGATGCTTTTTCAGCAAAGTAACTAGCCCGGAATTGACACCAATCATCGAAGGAGCACCGTCAGTCGCAACTCCCGATAATTTTGATAAGTCCAAATCAGTTTTTGAACGCTCATCCAAAAGTACATTGAGTATATCAACTCCTTTGGTTTGACCTTTCAATGAACACATTCCTAATAACTCTTCTACGACTTCAAAATCTTGAGTAACACCTCGTATGAATATTAGAAGTTGAGCTGTGGAACTAATATCAGTGGATTCGTCGAGTGCTAATGAAAAAAATTCAATGATCTTAGTTTTTTCAGTTAATTGTTCCGCAATATTACCTGACAAAGACATAATTCGTCTTTGGATGGTCATACGATTCAGTTGAATTTTCTCAAACTTTTTTGCTGCTTCTGGACACATTTTCTTAGCGGCAATTTCTATGCATTCTTTTACAAAATCCCCATCATTGAAGGGGCGACTTCGCTTTGCTATCATTCGAGAAATTTGATAACTAACTTCTGTAGCTGTTTCTGAATCTTCAATGGGTTTTCTAAACATAGCTTGCTGACCCGTAAGCTCCCGTTTTAAAGACAACATTTTTTGCTTTCTTAATTCGCCTGTAAACTTGGTAAAAGAAGGATGCTGCGTTTCATAGTGCCTTTTTACATTATATTCCTTTGCAATTGCAACAGAATTCTTGCAAATTAAACAAACGACTTTGTTATGCGACCATACAAAAAAGTATTTCTCAGTCCAAATTTCTTGAAATTGCCGATTTTCATCTTTAACCTTACGTTTTTTACTAGGTCCTGGCTTGTCCATGTTGCGTTCTAATCCTGGCTAGGATTAACACAGCACCTAAAAACAATTACAGTACCTACTTAAATTACCCATCCTTTTTAAATTATCAAAAATAATTGATTAAATAGGTAGGGAAACACTTATTAATAATAGAGTTTTACTTACGATTTCACAACACAATTATACACGGCACTTGACGGTTAACACTGCAACAGGAAATCTACGTTGAATGTGGATCAAAATATATGACACCGGCTAGTGGAGTACAACTATTGCCTTCCAAAACCTCTATTAAACTCACAGAACACTAATACACCTAGCGGCGATTAAACGTGGCTTTTATACCGCGCGTATAGAGTCGAAAACTGTCTGGAGAAATCTCGAAACCGACTCTGGAAGCTTCGAGTCGTGTACTATCTACGCGAGCGATCGTCATCGCGCCGCCGGCCGCCGCGCTTCTTCAAGCAAACGAATTTAACCGAGATCAGCACGAACATTACCGACCGCTGTTACCGACGACGCACGTACGGCGCACCGTAATAGCGCGCGCGCGAGATTCAAATTACTTTTCGAACATATTTTTTTTGGTTTTATTCTGGAATAGAATTCAATATTTTTAGAATGTACGAGAGTATTATTTTTGCTGTCGGCGGGCCACCGGTATTCGACCGGCGGGCCGCGGTCTGTGCATCCATGCCATACAGCATATTATCTCAGCATGCTCAGTGATCACACAGACTGACTATAAGCATAGACATGTCCGAGTAGGGAATATAATTCATCAAAAACTAGTATACAAGCATAAACTTATCACCAAAACACTGCTCTATTACAAGTACAGCCCAGAAATAATAGTTGAAAATGCCACACACAAAATGTATTGACATTGAATAATGCTCTTATTTGATTAAGCACTTCGCAAGTTGATATCATTCGTGTTAAAATTTTATTTATTATTAAAATTAAAGGCTGCAATTTTATAAATTAATTTGCGTTTTTTATTGAAAGTTTCCAGTAGTTTCAGCAATATATTTTAAGGTTTTATGTATTTTAATTATTCATTTATTACCTTAATTTATCGAACATCTCAACAATCCTTGTAACTTTAAGCAATGATTTTTCAAATAGAAATTTGTTTTTATTAAAACTTGATTAAAACCCTAACACTTTCATAATTAATTTTTATTTCACCTGATGTACATTTCGGTTACTATGCACCCATTATCAATAGCTTATAACTTAATTTTCTTTGAAATTTGTCCCAATTATCCGGAGTGCATGTATTGCTTAATTTTAGATGGAGTTTAAGTTCTTACGTTCTTTTTTTATATAATAAGCCCATTTTAAATTTTATGCACTTTATTCGGATATAAAATAAGTAAAGTGGTAAGTTTCTTCGTTTTATTCAGGATGGAGTTGGGAATGATATTGTTTTTTAGGCACTGTTTCAGAAAATAAATAGTTATAAGCTATGGGTGCATAGAACCCAAAATGTACATCTAGAGAAATAAAAATTAATTATGAAGAAAGTGTTAGTGTTTTAATCAAGTTTTGTTTTTCAATTTGTCTGGAAAATTTCTTTACAACAGTAAGAATTTCCTAAAGCTATCTAATAAAGTCAACATTTTTTTATATATTTATAATTTTTGTAAATTTTCTTTGAGCAATTTTGCTTTCAAATTTTTAAAATTTTTAAGCAAATTTTCTTCAAATAAATTTTCTAGTAATAAGTTCTCTTCCAAGTTTCTAAAATATTCAGAACCTATTGTCTTAAACTATTCTCGTTTTTTAAGTTTCTAAAATTCTCTTTAAGGTTTCCAGAACTTTCCAGCACCTATTACTTTATTTTATCGGTAATCTTTTCATAAATTCTCGTATTTTTTTTAACATTTGTTTTTTTAATTTTTTTTATCATCATTTTTTCATCATTATTTTTTAAAATTATAAAATTTTGTAAAACGTACCAAAAATTATTTCAAAGAATTTGCTTATATTTTACTAAAATATCTTAGTTTTTTTAGCAAACAGTTTTGCTTTCATATTTCTAAAATTTTAATTTTTTCAAGAATTTCACTCTACAAGCGTACTAGAAAATTTCTAGAAAATTATCTTTCTTTTTCAGAAAATTCTCTATTGTTTTTATTATTTTCCTGCAAAATTGCGTGAGCCATACTTGAGAGTTCTTAAGTTTTCTAACAATTTTGTTTGGAGATTTTAAGGATTTTCAAACCAATTCTCTTCTCTTATCTTTTCAGCTTTGGAGAATTTTTCCCTAAAGGATTTTTTGGCATCTGTTTCCCTATTTCATTTTATTTTCAATATCAAAGAAACAATAAAAAAGCAAACAAAATAATAGTTTTAATGGTCAATCCGAAGACTGCACACTCAAGGCTTCCTCAAGTCCTGGAAGAAAATGGTTATTTGTATCAAGACTGCAGAAAAATACGCCTAAGGAGGATATCTTGCTGTTTTTTAAGGAGGGAACAAATGAGTCCGCAAACTTTGTGATTGAATAGTTAAAACCAAAATATGAAGAGGCCGATTATGCATCATACAAAATTGGTATACCTTTTGATCACTTTGATACCAATAACAATCCAAATTTCTGGCCAAAAGTATTTACATTAACAGGTTTTATTTTTCCAAGAAGTCGGCAAATTTTTCCCCAGCCAAGAAATCGAGTCCTCTCAATTAAACTTGCAAAAATCAAATTCTGACAATAATTTAAATAAGTTTTATAATTTGTACATATTCCACCTTAATATGCAAAGTTTGGCTAACAAATTAAACAAACTATCTGGATATTTAGTAGATAATACTATGCAAATTGTTTGCAGCTTGGAACACTGGTTCGGAGACGATTTGATGGAATGTCAACTACTATCGGGTTATAAAATGGCAGCTTATTACTGCAGAACTAATTATTCATGTGAAGGAACTTGTATGTATGTACATGAGAATATAAAATATGAAACTCTGGTCGGTTTAGTAGTGATAAGGATGTGGAATTTTGTGCCATTTCATTAGTAGGAGCTAAAATAATAATTATTTGTTTGTATAGATCACCTATCAGAAATATTGATGTATTTTTTAACAAATTTTGTGAATTACTTAATTTTATAACGTCTAAACCTTTCTTCATTGGTACATCACTTTTTATAACCGGTGACTTCAATATTCATTTTGATAAGAGGTCTATTATTCAAGAAAGGGCAATCGAGTTGTTTCTTTCATATGGACTGAATTTAACAATAACAGAAAAAACACGTAACTCTCAGTACTCGGAGAGTTGTATAGGCAATATTTTAACTAACATTAGTAATTATGTAACTAAGGTAGTAAATCCTCACATATCGGACCATCTCGCACAAGGTATAACAGTTAATATTAATATAAATAATATTAATCAAATAAATACAACCAATATCGTAAAAACTAATTATGAACTTGTTATCAATTAATTGAGAAAAGAACCAATAATGATCTCTGAAAATATCAGTGACGTTAATAAAGCAATAGAATATTTCAACACTTCTTTAATAAGATACTTTTCTCTATGCACTAAAGAATCATATAAGAATTAAAAAAAATACCAGTTTGAAATGGTTCACATCTGACCTCCGAAAATTACGGGATAACTTGGATCTGATCTATGATTATTATACAATGATTAATACACCCGAGTTAAAAAGATTATATATGTCTTGCAGGCAAGAATATAAGTTACATTTAGATAACTCAAAAAAATGAGCTATAATAACTATACATCGACAGATCCGAGAATAAGTCTAAAGCAGCTTGGCATCTAATAAATACCGAAAGAAGCACTTCCAAACTAAGGAAATCAATACCCATATCACCATCTACTCTTAACGAATACTTTATTAACATTACTGCCGATATAATAGAAAATATTCCGAATACACTCCCTTTAAAGCTTCCAAATACAACTGGCTTTATTGATTCTTTTTTCTTTATCCCAACTGATCCTATTGAAGTATAACAGGCGATCAGAAGATTAAAAAAGAATCGAACCAAAGATTCTATTGGATTAGATTCCAGTATGTTAAAAATTATATCATATGAAGTGACTACATGCCTGTCAAATTTATTTAATTTATGTTTTTTAAATGGTGTGTTCCCTAAGGTTTTTAAATTTTCTACTGTGATTCCTATGTTAAAAAAAGGTGACAAAAAAGATTGTAATAATTACATACCTGTATCAATTATTCCCTTAATTGGTAAGGTATTGGAATTTAATGTCATATTTGAGTAAACATAATATACTCTCTGCTAGCCAATATGGTTTTAGAAAAAATAAAAATACAGAGATGGCTGTTGACAAATTAATTAATGTTCTCCTTAATAACATAAACAATGGCGTTTATACTTCTGTTTCACTGTGTGATCTTTGTGTCAATCAAACAATATTATTGCAAAAGCTCGAACATATAAATATAAGAGGTATAGCGATAGAGTTTTTTTAAATCAGATCTTGGTGGTAGAGAACAATGTGTGTCCATTGGTAATATTTCATCTAGCTACAAAGCCGTACATCATAGGGTACCACAAGGTTTTGTTCTAGGATCAAAATTATTTATTATTTATATGAATGATCTTCCCAACTTTTTGAAACCAGCAAAAGTTGTACTATTTGACGATGACATGACGTTTACTAATGCATATGAGAATATCGACTCTCTCAAACGATTGTTTCTAGAATCAGAGGGAAAGGCATTACATTGGTTTAATGCGCATACATTACAGTTAAATCAAAACTTAACAGAAAAATTGATCATTAGTCCTGCAGTAAGTAATAATATAACGCAAAATGTTAATGTATTAGGCATTCCGCTAGATAATAGATTAAAATAGTGTGACCATGTAAACTACTTATCTACAAAAATATCTCTTTTTGCTCTAAGAACACTTTCTAGATCTAATTTCAAGATCTTCATGCATGAAGGCATACCATGCTTTAATTGCTAGCCACAATTTGTATTGCCTGAGGTTGTGGGGAAATTCCAGTGCCGCAATTGGTATATTCAAATTGCAAAAAAGGCTATCCGAATAATTTGTAAATTAAAAATTGACGAATCATGTAGAATATATTTTAAATCTTTAGGGATTATGACAGTACCTGCATTATTTATATTTAGAACATGTATTCATAACAACGATAATAAATTTACAAGTGTTAATAGCACCAACTCATACCCCACCAGGCACGGTAATCAACTACTTGGTTATAGAACAAATAAAGCTTTAGTTGCGAGGTCTGTAACGCAAGTAAACCTCTATAATGCATTACCATCCAGCATCAAAACTTATAGTAAGAAAAAGTTTAAAGCTGATCTGCGAAATTTACTTAAAGTATTGAGCCACACACGACTGGTGAATACTTAAACAAATTATTATCTATGCAACTGCCTCAACAAAGATTTTAAGTTTATAATGTATTAATTTGTCAAAAAGCTATCGACCAGAGGTCTTTCTGCCTTGTGCTGTCCAGTCATATGGCGTCAGTCGTTATTGCGTAAAAGGATGAAATGATGAAATGAAATCAAATATGGTTGAATTGGGATTTTTAAATTTAGGGTTTATATTAGGGTTTCTGGGAAGACAATATTGGGATAAGATATGGAAGTTGAAAGGATTTTTGGAGAATTTTTCTGATAGGAATCGAAGGCGTTCTAGGATAGGGATAACTAAAGTGGTATCATAAAGGAGCTGATTAGATGGATTGTGCAAAGGATTAAGAGGATGTCGGAGTTTGGTTAGGGTACGGAGGGGTGCTCGCTCGCTAACTTCAATATTACGGGAGGTTGGATTGCTGGGACACAACCATAGTCAAGAAGTGGACAGCAGATCATTTTGTATATTTTAACAGCTGTTTTTGTGTTAATACCACTGTTTTTATAGGTTAATCTTCTAAAGCATTTTGCTCTAGAAGTAATTTTACCTTTCATTATGGCTGTATGTTTTTTAAAATTGATTCTTTGATCTATGGTTATGCCCAAGTACTTAACGGAAGCTGTGGGAGGGATAATGGTTTGAGAAATATGGACTTTGTAAGGTGAGTTATTGGTGCGATGATAAGGAATTAGAAGCTGGGATTTGTGGGGATTGATTTTAATGCGCCATTTTGCAAACCACCTTTGAAGGGAGTCAATAAGCTCTTGGAGGAATTGAAGGGCTTTTGGTAGTGTGGGAGCATGTGTGATTAGGGCAGTGTCGTCTGCAAATTGCAGGAGGTATTTGGTTGGATTAAAGTAGAGAGGATCAGGGTTGTAGACGTCAGCACAAAAAATGTTATATTACAGAGGTGATAGGGGAGAACCTTGAGGGAGTCCTTGTTCAGGAGTAAAGGAAGAGGCGAAAGAATTGTGGATTTTTACTTTTAAGGATCTATTAGATAGGAATTGTTTAATAATGAAAATGATATGAGGAGGGATATTTAGGAGGTGGCACTTGTATAATAGGCCTTGATGCCAGACAGAGTCAAAAGCTTTCTGGACATCTAAAAATAGGGCTGCAGAAGCTCTGCCTTCGAGGTGGGATGTTTGGATATTTGAGACAAGGATAGTGAGTGGAAGGAAAGTTGATCGTCGGGGAAGAAAACCAAATTGGTATTTGGGGATGTGGTTGGAAATAAGAGAAAGGATTTTGTTTTTGATTTATAGATTTTTCCAATAACAGGTAGGAGTGTGATGGGACGATAGCTGGATAATAAGGAAGAGGGTTGGTCGCGTTTACGGATACAGATTACTACTCCTATTTTCCACACTTCTGGGAAGTATTGTTTTTTGTCGAGGAAGTTGATAATATTGAGGATGTGATCGTGGATGTGGAATGGAAGGGATTTTAGTATATGTCTATGTATATGGTCGTGTTCAGTCGCTGTTAAGTTTATATTATCTCGCATTTATTTTATTCTGTAATTTATTTTAATTTGTGATTCGTTCTTTTATTGTGTAAAGCATGATTTTAAATTGTTTTATTTTATAAGATTTTATTATAACTAAACATGTTCCTTTTTAAAATTTGTGTCACATTTATAATTTTATAATTTTACTTTTACTTCTTTTGTGATTTTTTTATATTAAAATGTGTATTTATGTAATGTATTTTTATAATTAATGATGTATATTTTATTCAAATTTGTATGTGTTATTATGAACTATTTGACTTGTGTACAGATGTATTATCTACTAACACGAATAAATTGATTGATTGATCATCTTTTCCATTTTCAATTTTTGAGATTTTTTTATGAATTACTCTGTCAAACAGCGAATATTTTCTACAAGTATTCTAGAAACATTTAATTTTGTTCGATATTTTTAAAAATTATGAATATTTTTTGAAAATTCTATTGAAGTATATATTTTTTCTGTCTCGTATAGTTTGCGTAAATTTTTCTGGAGTGACCAAAAGTTTTCTAACGACTTTGCTTACAGATCTCTAGGATTTTCAAATAAATTCTATATTAGGATTCTAGAATTTTCCAGCATTTATTACTAAAGGAGTTCTCTTTATAAATTCTTGCAATGTTAATTATATGCCTTTTGTTTTACGAGATATTTTCATAAAAATCTATTCTTAACATCAAGAATTTTTCGAGCACTTTAAAACACGTTATAATTTTCTAGAATTTTTCATTATTTACAACATTTTCTTACAAAATTACGCATACTTTTCTTAAGTGTTTATAAGCAATTTTGATTATATTTCTATAATTTTCAGGTTTCTAAAATTTTTGAGGAAATTCTTAGAAATTTTTAGTATCTACATTTTATTTCACACTTTAATATTTTCAGGGTTTTCCTGCAGTTTTGCTTTATGATAGAACAAATTATTTTACATGATTTCAACATAAATAGCCTCATACTTTTTAACTTCACTTCATAGATTTTGGTAATTTTTGGCAGTTATTCTTCGCAAATGTCTCAAGAATTTTCCTTTCAAACAGCGAAAATTTGTACAAGCTTTCTGGGTAATTTTTCTAATTTTTTCAAAAATTATTTCTAGCATTTTATTATAATATTACGTGAATATTCCTTTGGTTTTTTTTAAGTTTTCCAACAATTTTGCTTTGAGATTTTTAGAATTCTCTGGTCATTCCTCTTCCATGTTTCTACATTTTTATATTATTATTATACAGGTTTATAAAACATTGCAGCGTCTATTACTTTATACTATCCGAATTTTGTTCTTGAATTTTCGTGTTTTTCAATAGTTTTTCTTCATTTTCATCAATTTCTCTTACAAACAGTGAAAAATTTCAGAAAATGTTCCTTGCTTCAAGATCTACACTCTAAATATGAAAGTGATTAATTATATTTATATACGTATTTTTGTGTTATATGTTTTACTGTAGATCTTGCAAAATAAAAAAAACTTCAATTATATAATTTCCTTGAGTTTTTTTTAACAAGAATGCTTCGAAATTTCTAGAATTTTCAAAATATTATACAAACTTCTAATCATGAACTTTGGTATTTTTTAGTAGTTGTACAGATTCTATTATTCGAAAATATTTTATGACCTTTTCTTACAAAAAAACGAGAAACGTTTTATCGGAAACTCCTTTATTAAATCTTTGTTTGTTGTTTCCAGCATTTTTTTCTCTTAACTTTTAATTTTCTTATGTTGTTGTTTTTGCCATTGATTTCCTTTATTATTATGGAATTTAACAATTGTAGTTGCTTGTTTAGCGAATTATTCTGGAGGCAAAGAAATTGCATGGTAACTTTAAAATGTTTGAGACGTTCACTAAATATTACACGTGCATTATTGATTATCTACTATAAAAAATGATGTTTAATAAAAAATAATTGAGTGCAATATGTCATATACAACTTTCATTAAATAGTGATTAATTTAAAGCTTTAACAAATCTAGCGAGCGTGAGTAATATTGTTATTAATCTTTAACAGAAATCTAGATAAAAAATAATTAGTAAGTCACTTCGATGTTACGCACGCTATCTCAATCATCACTGTTTGTGCCAATTAAACGCTGCCATGCGTGAAATTTATGTCGCAAATGATACACCCCGTTATTCGTAAGTAATAATTTTCGGGAATAATTGTGTCGGTTATATATGTACGCATGCATGATATGTCTGTGCCGGATGTGGGGGACATATTACGGTTGTATGTATTGACAAGTGATAACACGACCCCTTTTCCAACCGTTCCCCTCATACCAGGAAACGCGCGTGCAAAAACAAACCCCTTCGCGTGATTAGTGAGCATTTCTGCAAATTGTCATGCACATTGCGGCTAATATGGGGTTCATTTACTACACGGGGTGCTTTCCTAATTTTGACTATTCAGCTCGCAATTTATGTAATACATTATTTGCACGATTCGTGTGTATACAGCCGTGTCCCCTTGAGACGCTCTCCTATTTATATGTTAATAAATTCACAATCATGCAGGCATTTTGCTCCAAATCTACTTAAACTACTAACACATTGTAATATCGTTAATTACATACATAACCCAGTTATTACTTCTAATAACAATTTTACGCATAGCGATTTTACTAGGCTAATGTTGATTTCGTTGCAAATAATTTACGCTTAATAAACAAATAAGCGTTTTGAAGTGCTACCTCGAGATTAATTAAATTTTAGCAAATTATTTGTTTAAATATGCATACGGTCAAGAAATTTTAACTCCTACCACGTTTTCTGATATAAACGAATCAGTGGAAGACAGCAGCAGCTATCCAAAACAATCCCTGAAAGCAAATCATTGTAAAAATATTGTATAACGTGTAGACTGTAGGCACAATTATATAAATCTAAACAACACTGCACGACTCTAGTTTCGACGTTTTATCACAAGTAAAATAACAAGAACTCCCTTTTTTATCGGAAAATCATATGCACGAAAAATGTGTTGCTTAGCAAAATCCCGAATCCTGTTGACAATAGTAAAATTTTATGGTCAACAGGATGAGGGGTTTTGCTTAAAAGAAACACATTTTGAGTGCATGCCATTTTCCGATTAAAAACGAGAGATCGAGTTATTTTTGGTAAGACAAATTCCAGAATAATAGATGTTATATGAGATTTATTTAATGTTACTAAAAAATACAATTGAATATTGAATCGTTAATGTTACTAATACAAAAAAAATAACATACCGAATTATTCCGAGTATTAGTTGGTATATTGCTTTTAATAATTGCTTCAATTTCCTTTGATTTTAAACTGCCGAAACGTTTCATTATTCGAAAGAAATGAATGCACGTCGGAGATTCGATTGTACTGTCACTTTTGACAAATGCGAACCAACGACACCTACAATTACCCTACTGGGATTTTATCACCCTACAGGGATTTTATCACTTTTTTTTATCACTTCTTCGTTTTTGTTTTATCGAGATAAATAAAGCTGCTGTAATTTGAAGTGCCACCATATTGCTTCTAACCTTGAATTTGACACACGAGGGAATTTGTCGTCATTATTAATTCAGTGTAAGTATGGATTACTATGTAGTAACGGTCGCAGCCATTCTCTTTATTAATCCCAAAAAGAGAAAAATCACAAAGATACCATCTTTCGTGGTGTGACAAAAAATACTAGTAATAAACATCTTCAATATATACAAACGCCTACCAACAACTTCAAATAACCAAGAGTAAAAGATATAACAATCAAATACCAATCTGCTTCTTAATAAGAATATAATCTATCAGTATTATAAATAACTAATAATAGCTATTTACAATGAACACATCGTGTTTAAAATGTACATTTAGCAATTAAAACTATATAACTACAGTGAAGGAAGGGATATTTAACAATCTGTTCACGTATCTCGAAAATACCAACGAAAAGTAACTTTCAGTATTTCTTAAAATAGAAATATGGAAAAAAGTGATCAATAACAGGAAAAAAGTCTAAACCTACAATACCTAGAATTTAAATTGATGGAGTTGCAAAATATGTTATTAGCGTTGTTGTCATTTTTACATAATTACTTTAAGCTTTTATCTATTGATGCCAATATTAGCCAGAATTCCTAGTTGAGGAGGAACGCTGTTAAAGAACATTAAATTTCAAATGAGGAGAAAAAATGTCATACAATACGAAATTCACAATGGAGAATCTGATAATACTATAAGAAAACAAAAGTTAAGTTTTTTAATATGAATTATCCACTAACACGATGACGAACTGGCTACGGACACGGACTTATGGGTGGTAAATTTATGATTTATAACATGATGGACACAAACAACGAAAAGAACTAAATTTAGGGTTGAGTAATGTGAAGTATGATGAAACAAAAAGAAGTTTACGGAGCAGGGGAGGAATACTCCAGTTCTCGTCGAGAAAGATGTAAGGAAGCAGGCTTCACTCGACGGTCAACCAATTACTGCTGCACAAAAGCAAAACACCCTAGAATCGCCACTGGAATAGGATAGCAATTTCGACCCATTCGTCAGAAGGTCATGGATAACGAGATTCCCGCGGGAGTTAGAGAGGCATCCCTGACAGAATCAGGGTCGGATGGAGAAGTAAGCCCTCCGACAAGAGGAACGGCAGAAGATGCAAACAAAATAGTGGTGGAAATACCAAACATACCAAAAACCTACCTGATATTCAGAAGCAACACTGTAGGGGAAATCCCTAAGAAGAGGAAAATAGAGGATGTACAAACGAAATGCTCAATTGCATTCAACATCATTACTACATTAAATAATATAAAAAAATATAGAGGAATTAGGAAAGGAAATAGACTCCAACAAAAACATAAAACTTAAAATGAATGAAATGCATAAGCTTGGACATCATAAGAAAAATGGCAAAATGCATCTTCAAAAATATACAAGTGGCCATATACACAGACAAAATGCCAAAGAAGTTAAAATACAAAACAAAAAAGGAGCACAAGACCTACGCACTAGTAGTAGAATAAAACTCTACAAACAAGAGTAGGAAAACCCGAGAGGGGAAAATGTTAATAACCGTAGAAAAGGATCTAAACGCATTAGATGAAGTAAGGAAGGCAATTACCAGCAAAGACAAAGAAATTAAACTAAGGCAGACAGGCACTGGAAAAAGAAAACAAGAGACAATACAAGGGCTTAGATGCAATAACAAGCAAGCAGGAGGTAATTGAAGCCATAGAAGAAATAATTGGATGTTTAAAAAACAAAGAATACAAATTGGGCGAACTAAGAGAAGCCTTCATGGACACACAAGCAATTACGTTAACAATAAATAAGGAAAAGGCCAACAAATTACTAAAGGGAAAGGAACTCAGAGTAGGGCTGACTAACTGCTCCATGGAGAGAAGAATATAATTAAACAGATGTTACAGATACTGGGGCTTTGGACATGTCACAACTAAATGCGAAGGAGAGGACAGAACAAGAAAATGCTATAACTGCGGAAAAAATGGGCACTCAGTCAAAAAATGCACCAATAAAGAAGAATGCCCACTCTGCGAAGTTAAATGACTCTCTCTATGGCAAGAACTAAAGAAGATTCTAACCTAAGAGACACAAGAGAAATAACTACACAAAACAGAACCAGGGAGGAGGACGACAATGAACCAGAAACAAAGGAGAAGAAACCAGATCTAAAACCAAAACTATAAAACATATAAACATATTACAAACAAATATGAGGGGATCCAAAGCAGCCATGGATCTGTTATACCAGACTATGATAGAAGAAAAGACAGACATCGTAATAGTCGCGGAACCAAACAAAAATGATGGATCACAGATGAAACCACACATGTAGCGATAAAAGTAACGAACAAAAAACTAAAAATAACACATAGCAGACGAGCCACAGGATAACCTTGGGTGAATATCAAGAATATAAAAATAATAGAATGCTATAACTCACGAAATAACACAGATATAGAAAGTTTAGAGAGGTATCTGAGCAACATCAAAACAACCATGAGCCAACGACAAAGACAAGACACGATCATAGCCGGGGACCTAAATGTGAAAAGTTTTAAATGGGGATCCAAAAAAAGAAGACGAAAGAGGAGCCATACTAGCGGAATGTATAGAAAAACAACCATTTAAAATCGTAAATGTAGGGAACGATCCAACCTTTGTGCAAGGAAAGTCGCTCATAGACATAACAGCATGCTGCTCAAACCTAGCACCAAGGATTGAAAAATGGGAAGGGCTACAGATCGAAAACCTAAGCGACCATAAAGACATTACATACAGTATATACATCCTCGACACGACAAAAAAACAAAACAACCTAAGACAGAAAAGAATACACCCAGGATGGAGAATCGGACCAGTACTCATGGCAAATTTCGATAGGAATATAGAAAAAAACTAAAGAACAGATAAGCAGCGAAAGATGGGAAGAAGAAATAAAAAAAAGCAAGCGATCAAACATTACGAAAGACACCAAAAACATTCGATACAAGAAAACCTACATACTGGTGAACAGAAGAGGTGGCGCAAACAAGAAAGAAATGCCTGATAGCTAAGAGAAAAGTGACAAGAGCAAATAAGGAAGCAACAACAACAACCATACAAAAAGAAATGCTCCATAATGAATACACAAGATGCAGGAAAGATCTACAGGACAAGATACAAACAGCGAAATGAAACAGCTGGAGAGAAATATGTAACGATCTAGAAAACGATCTCTGGGGAAACGCGTACAAAATAGTAAGCAGAAGAATAAATAAACCATCAGTCTCAGAACTAAGTGACGAAGAAAAGAAGAATATCGCACAAGAACTCTTCCCTAGCGATGAAACGTGTAACTGGGATCCCCCGGAAGTAGAACGGAATGAAATAGATCTCTTCACAGAATTAGAATTAAGAAAAGCAGGAGAAAACATGAAACAAAAAAAGCGCCAGGACCAAACAACATACCCGCAGAACTTATTAAGAGACTAACACAGACAAAAACCAAGGTATTCACAGACTTAATGAATAAATAGCTCAATGACGGACACTTCCCAGATAACTGGAAAACAGCAAGACTGGTATTAATACAGAAACCCAAGTAACACAGAAATGACCCTGACACATACAGACCGCTATGCATGCTAAATACAAACGGAAAACTACTAGAAGCTCTATTAAGAGAGACGAGAACGAAGAAATAAAAAAAAAACGGAGTCCTATCAAACTCACAATATGGATATAGGAAGGGCAGGTCAACTATAGACGCCATGACAGAGATCAAACACATCGTAGAAACAGCAAATAAAGGCACAACAAACCGACATTACTGCGCACTCGTCACTGTCAAAAATGCTTTCAATCGCGTATCATGGAAAGAAATAATAAAAAAAACTGGAAAAACTTAAGATAAAATCTTACCAGGTGAAGATGATGATGAGCTATTTTCAAAACTGGAAAATCACAGTAGGAAATACCGAGTTCGAAATGAAAAGAGGTGTAACACAAGGCTCACTAATAGGACTGGTACTATGGAACATCTTGTCCGGCGATATACTAAGACTAAAACTTCCTGAAGGCGTAAGACCCATAGGCTACGCAGACGACGTAGCGATTGTATCTACAGCAAGAACAGGAGATTGGCTGGAGATAAGAATAGACATAAAATACCTAGGAATAATCTTTGACCATAACATGAAAATGACCAAGCATGTCACTGTGGTACTTAAAAAAAGTAGAACAAATAGTAAACACACTGGGGATGATTATGCTAAACGTAGGGGACAAAAGAGCTAGCAAGAGATGATACTAAATGATGGCGGCATACTCAGTACTGCTATACGAAGCTCTAATATGGGGGAAAGCATTAGTAAAAAACAAATATAAGAACATGTTAAGAGGAATACAGAGAAGGGCATGCAGCGCCTGGCGCACTGCTCCAACAGTAGCGCTAGCAGGCACGCCGCCTATAGAATTCCTAGTAGAAGAAAGTATGAGAATTCACAAAGGGGGAGACAAGAAAGAGATAAGGGAAGATCTGGAAAATAAGTGGCAGATGAACTGGGAAGAATAAAACGAAACACGCAGATCCAAGAAACTGATCCCTCACATAAAAAGTGGATACATAGAAAACACGGCGAGGTCAACTACAACATAACCCAAGCACTGACAGGGCACGGATGCTTCAAAAAATACCTGAAAAGGTTCAAACTAAAAAATACGGACAGATGCGACTACTGCACAGAAGAAGACGATGTAGAACATACACTCTACAAATGCGCAAGATGGAAAAAAGAGAGACAGGAAAGAGAACTGGGGAAGACCCTACATGACACCAACTTAGTAGAAACCACGCTAGAGTCAAAAGAAAGATGGGACATAATAAATAAAATAATAGGAAGAGTCATAAGCAAGAAGGAAGAAGAGGAATTAATAAAGCAAAGACAGTAAATGATAGATAAGAAAGTAGTATCTAGAAGATAACACCGAATACATCTAGGACGTACTAGAACAGTATGTCCGGGCGGCCCTCTTTGAAGTAATACTAACGCAGTTCCAAAGTGGTGCATACAGACGCCAAGAGAGGATGGCAGACCATAGCCAGGGTTTTAGTGGGTATTCCCTAGGGCAAACTACCCTAGGATGAGTCCCATACACGGAACCCATAACAACTTGGGGGTGTCAGGTGCGTAAACGCATTTATCCTACAACCTCTCGAGGAAAAAAAAGTGGGAGGATCTACATTAGAAGAGATCCTGCAAATATCGGACTCTTTGAGAGCATGATCGCGGAGAGTTTAAGACAGCTGCTTTAAGGTCGATCATCGAATTGGCAACAGGAAAGGGATCGAGAAAGCTTTCCACCTTTAACTTGTATTTAGACCAGATGGTAGATTCAATTTCTCTAACTGGTGTAGCTGTTCCAACTGCTAGGTCCAGAATGACCGGATTATGGAACTGAGTTCGTTTGGAGACAAGACATTCTGATTCCAATTAACGTCAGAGAAAACCGCGTTATCGAGGGCATCGGAACAAACATTGGAATTAGAGTGGCTGAACGTTGACTTCTCAAGGTCCACTGCTCTGATGTTTTTGATAGCCTGTCGGGGTATTCTGCCATTGCGATTCGTCACTATACTGTTTCACTTAGGCCTTTTGGAACTTAAGTTGCCGGCCAAAAAAGTTGATATGTATAATTGTTGATATTATCTCAACAGTCCCCTTTGTTCTATTTTATACACAGAACTAATGCTTACCATAATGGAATATACAAGTTGTATATTAAAAACAATTAATTTCTAGAATTATTACTTGGAATAACGCGGAGTATCATTTGCGTCATAAATTTCACGCACGGCAACGTTTAATTCGCATATAAATTACGGTTGCGAGTTAATAAATTTTTATTAGAATCGGAGAGGAATTCTATCCGGCATTTAAAACAAAACATGAAGTTTAATGAGAATGTACGAGCTACTAGCTACGACCGGAATAATTATATTAGCTATCACAGCTATGGTAGAAAAAAGTTTAAGCCGAAAGATTTATAACCTATGATTCCACGGTTCGCCCACCTGGTGCTTCGATGTGCAACATTAATCTAAAAATAATTAATAACTTTAAATCCATTGTCGGGCGGATTTTCTCTTTGCCATTTTAATGCGATATTTTCCGATAATTACTTCTTCGCGGACTTTAATGTACTGCGAGCACGGATGGATTAAAATTTATAGGCAATTTCGCGCGGGAATAGTTTCCTTTATTTGAACTATTTTATAATTGATGTCCCAACTGTGCCCCTTTAATAAGATTTATTATTTAAATTCAGTATTGTTCTTTTCATAATTCTTAATTTATAGATTTCAAATACTATAATTTCATAATAATTTTAAATTTAATTCAATTAATAAAAGTAGTCCTTATATAACATTTTCGCATTTCAATATGTATTTTTACAGCTAGATTCTACATTGTATGATAAGAATAATATCAATATCGTAAGAGATCCTCCGTACAAATCGTGCCACAAGTTGAAACCCCATTTTATGTAAAATCCATCTATGAATCATCGAATTTACAGACGGACATGAATCACCTACACCACTGTAAAGGGTAAATTTTATGATTGGGGGCGAAATGTTTGTCGTTTCGGAATTGATATAAATCTAAGTGCTAATTGAATACTGTGTCCCATCGAAATTACTCATACAATTTTTATCTCCACGTCCCGTCGGTGCGTAATATAAAAATGATTGTCTAGTCGTCCCAGCCCATTAATTTGCCAGCGGAATAATTACATAACTGGATTGAAATGCGAATAGAATAGGTACATATTTTATTAACTGTCTGGGATACGGCAATTACGTTCTATTATCGTGGCTGCATGGTAGATCGGCATAAAATTATATAGACGTGTAAAGGTGGAATTAATATTCAATCAAATATTTATTACAAATTGCCATTTCCCATGTTTGTTCGATAAAGGACCAGCGCTGTCATTAGACTCCCGATTTTACAGCGTACCGATTGTATTAAATTATCGGCGCTATGAATGCAAATGTAATAAATATAAATCATATTTAACCAAGAAATTTCAATAATTAATTTAGCAATTAATTAAACTGCACCGGAGCAGTAAATATAGATCAAGAACATATTGACATTGTTCAAATATTCATATTGAACTAAATTTCATTATATTGAAATACAAATACAAATGCAAATTCTAGCTAAACGTAATTCTACATTCAGAGCACACATAAATACGCAGCGAAAGCATGCTTTATCTATTAATATTAATTCAATAATTCAAGATTTTTTTTTAATAATTTGTTAGAATGCTGAAATTATATCTTTATTAATGATACATCAGTATTTTTTATTAGTTTTTAATAGGTCTTTATACAGCTTCATAGCATATTTAATGTTCTATACAACAAATCTACTTAAATTTAGATTCTAAAGCCACAAGGCGTGATTCAGAACTATTCTTCCATTGATATCCATCAAGTTGTATATTTTATTTTATTCTAGATGTGAACTGTTTTATTGGCACAAATAATTAAAACTAATTTTTAATAATAACATATATAACAATTAAAAAATACATATAATAAATAAAACCCCGAGTTTTGAAAATTTAAGTGTTGTTTTTACTTTAACAATTAAAAAAATGACTTTATTTATACCCACAGTGTTGCTTTGTAAAAAATTGTAAATCTTTAAATTAGTTTGATAATGAAAACGATTTTTACTTGCAATAAAGTTTTTCTATTCTCAATGAAAATATTTTTCAAAAATAAAGAAAACTTATAACTTTTTTATACCACTTTTTATTTCACTTTTTGCGACTAGTTTCGATTACACGGTAATCATTATCAAACAAGTACGAAACTAGTTGCAAAAAGTGAAATAAAAAGTGGTATAAAAATGTTATAAGTTTTCTTTATTTTTGAAAAATTGAAAATGTACTACGAAGTTAACGCCGAGAAGATTCAAATATTTTTATATTTTTTATATTTGGATTTTCTTTGATGGTTTTATCTATATTTATGTGTTCTATAGTGTGTACAGATTTCCTCGCGTAGTTATTATTGTCATTGGATTTTGGGTTTACAAAATTCTGTATTAGTAATTTATTTAACACATTTATCTGATATTTGAGAAATGTAATATTATCTCCCATACTGTTGATTATTTAATCCTTTTGCCTACTTCATCAGCACTCTTTGGGGGCATGTCAGGGTCACTTCGCAAATCGCTGTTATTTTAGATTTTGCAGCAGATTACTGCTTGGTCACCAATGATTTTTAATTCTTCGCCTGAAGAAGACCTAGTGTGTCGAAAGTTTCGACTCGAAACAAATATAGCTAGCAGCAAAATAAAATGTGCATTTTGCAAGGAAACAGTAACAAAATCGTAGTTTAAGCTTCAATGCGGAATATGCAAAAGATTTAACCATCCCGAATGTTATAATTTAACGGAAACGGATGTTAAGGTTATGCAAAAGGCAAAAACTGGAAGTGAAAGTGTGAAGGCTGTTTGGACTCGGACCTCGACAATCAAATTCTTATTAAGAAAAACGTTTCAACAATGATAAAATAAATAATAAGTGAAATCATAAATGAAATGAAAAATGAATTAAATGAATTCAAATCAGAAAGTAAATCAGAAATTTTGAAAATACAAGAGTCCATGGAGTTTATAAATAATATGTATGAAGAGCACAAAATTAAAAACCAAATTCTCTCGGAAGTTGTCAATGAAGATAAAAAGGATATCAACAAAATGAAGATGGATATATTACATTTAAAAAATATAACTAATGTGAATAAAAATAAGGCGAAAATAAATAATTTGGTCATAACAGGTCATTGTTCGAGCATGAGTGACGATGAAACTAAAATTAAACAAAATATTATATTAAATTATATTAAAACTGATGTCTCTGAGAATGAAATCGCTAGCATTTATATATAAATACCAAAAAGGAACCCCTTGTGCTGTTAAAATTACACGATGTGGCCAAGAAATCCGAAATGTTATCTAAACGAATACGGAAGGGTAAAATAAATAGTAAGCAGTGTAAAATTAATACTGACACAGATCGTAATATTTACATTAATGGAGATTTAAATAAAAATACTCAAGCGCTGTTTAAAAAGTCACTCGTTCTTAAAAACAATGGCTACTCGTTTGTGTGGTATAAAAATGGCAAAATCTATGCTAGGAAAGATACTAGTGATGAAATTATCAGGGTGCACAGTGAGGACGACTTAGAGGGGCTACTGTATTTTTAAATCTATTCTCCATATTGTTTACAATAATAATTATATATTTAAAAGCAATAATGGAGAGCGTAACTTTAATATATTACCAAAATGACCTTGGTATGCGTTCGAAAACCCAGGAATTTTATAAAAACTCTTTGAACATTGATTACGATATTATATGTCTTACTGAGACATGGCTAAACTCTTCAGTTCTATCGAGCGAATTATTCTACATTGATTATTTTATTTTCCGTCGTGACCGCGAAATTAGTGCATCAACCAAAAAGATGGCGGTGGGGTCCTCATTGCAGTAAAAAATCATCACCATGTAATGGAGCAAGATACGTGGATAACCGGAACAGAAGATTTATGGGTGACGATAACAGGAGAAGATAGAAACAAATTACATATCTGCTGTGTATACTTACCACCGGATTATAATGCGTCTTACAATTTACAACAATAGCAGTGTAGTGTTTATTGATACAATCTCCTATTGTGGTTTCTAGCAGATTAACAACATTCTCAATTCTAATCAACGTATTTTGGACTTGGTTCTTTGTAGTGAAGGTCTAGCTTCTAATATTGCATCACGTTAACTACCACTCTTGTCTGTAGATAAACATCACCCTCTATTACAATTTATAGTAAAATTCGTTAGTTTATCTAACCTTAAGTCGTGTAGGAGTCACTGTTACATGTACAATAAGCGGATTATGTAAAAATTAATGATGTTCTTCGAAATACTGATTGGTCTGTACTGAATACCACCGATATTTAACGTGCCGTAGACATGTTTTACAATATTGTTTTTGATGCTATTATAGTTATTTAAGGTACAAGTGTAAAAAGTGATGCTTTATTGCACGAACTGGCGTTTAAAAACACGAGCGAGGAACGAGCGAGTTTTTTTAAAGCCAGGAGTGCAATAAAGAAACTTTTTACACGTGTGCCTTACAAAATTTTATCTTCGATCGTAAAGGATTTCAAAGAATATATTCTTATGAGAAATATTTTAATGTCATTTCAATAATTCAATTAATGAAAACATATTTTACCTACAGTGCACTAATGAAAGCGTTGCTTAGCAACCAGTAAACAAGTTGCACAAATGTCGGCCGCCATTATTATTTATGGAAAAAATGTTGGCTTTATTGTAATCGCTACGACTTGCATTAAATGAAAACTTCAGAGTTCTTAAATCTGCCATTTGGTTTGTATTATATATTGTATTTATAGTTTATTAGTTATTTGTATCAATTAATAAAAAATTAAGTTTTTCGTCGAAATATATTCATCTGTCAAATTTGACAATTCTGTGCAATAAAAACAGTTTGACATTACCGTGCAATAAAAACGTAAAAAAGCACTAGTGCTTTAAAAAGCCACTTTTACAATGAAAAATGATGCAAAAAGCATCTACTTTCTGTACGATCGTAGATAAAGAAATATATTCTGTTTAGTCGTCTGAATACTACGTATCCCGGTTGGTTTTCTAAAGGCACCATTAAATCAACTAAAGAAAAGCAAAAATATCATAGAAAATGGAAAAAATACTCACATGATCTAGATTATTTACCGTTTAGTATTCTCAGAGGTATTTCTAAAGCAAACATTCGTCGAGATTATGAGCAATATGCCAACAATATTAAGGATAATATCAAAACTAGTCCAAAACATTTTTGGAAATTTATACGTATTTATAACAGACGTGCCAGTTCTGACATACCTAACTCATGAAATTTCATGATAAAACTGCTAATGGCAATGATATCTCCTAACTCTTTTCAAATTATTTTAAATCTGTATTTATAAATGGTAGACTCACGATAAACGTAAGCGAAAATCATATAACATCATGTCAGATTACAATATTGGAATATTATACTTTAAAAGTACTCAATAATTTAGATTTATCCAAGGGGCCTGGCCCAGATGGAATTCCATCTCTGTTTCTGCACAACTGTTCCTCAACTATACCTGTACCACTAACAATTCTCTTTAGTAGATCCATAAGTGAAGGTGTATTTCCTAATTTTTTTCCCGTTTTTAAGTCTGGCGACAGAAATGACGTAACTAATTATCGCCCTGTGTCCATTTTGTCATGCATTCCTAAAGTCTTTGAATTAATAATATTTGAAATATTATTTTTTCAAGTAAACAATCAAATAATTGATAAACAACACGGTTTCTTTTCGGGTCGATCAGTCAAAACAAATTTAGTAACTTACCTTGAACATATTTCTAGATCGTTGTATAACAGAAAACAGGTCGATTCTGTATACACGGACTTTAGCAAGGCATTTGACAAGATTGACCATAACATATTAATTAACAAGCTATCTTCAATAGGAATAAATGGAGACTTATTACGCTGGTTAGCCTCGTACATTTCAAACAGGTTACAGTTAGTAAATATTGGGGGATACCTCTCTTCAGAAGTAGTCATAACCGCAGGTGTTGCCCAAGGTAGTCATCTGGGTCCACTGCTCTTTATCATTTATTTAAACGATATAGCACACTGCTTAAGATATTGCAAATTTCTACTCTACGCTGATGACCTAAAACTGTTTATGGAAAAAAAATTCAATAGCTGGTTGTCTGCATATACAAGAAGATCTTTTGCGTTTTGAGGAATATTGTACTGTAAACAGACTTCATCTAAATTTCGAAAAATGTTAAAAAATTACTTTTTCTAGAAATAGAACGACATTCAATTTTCAATATGCATTAGGTAACTATAACATCAAAATTGTGTTGCATATAAAGGATCTTGGCGTTATATTTGACAGTAAATTGTTATTTAATCAGCATATGCACTTTATATCTTCCTAGACAAATAAGACACACGGGTTTCTAATCAGATCTTCACGCGACTTTAAACAGATTTCATCCTTAAAGCTCGTATGTCTACCGCGTTTTAAATTATTGTAGTGTTATCTGGAACCCCCAATACGTAGTATATATAAATAGATTAGAATCTGTACAGAGACGGTTTCTAAGATTTCTGAATAGAAAATTCAATTTGGAAGCTGAGAACTTTTTAGAGTTGTGCGAAAAGACCGTAATTCCTCATTTAGTGCATCGTCGTCAAATGGCTGATGTTATTTTTATTCATAAGATTATCAATTCTTACACCGAAACACCTGCTCCTTTGTCATAACTCAACCTTAAAGTTTCTGCTCATAATACTAGACTTATTACTACGTTTAGCGAATGTGAAGGAACTGAATACGAAATAAATGCTTTATTTCGTGTTTGCGACGCAATCCACGCGAAATATGATTCGAGAAATGAATTAAAAATTGTACTTTTTAACACAATTTTTAACAAATTTAGAATCAAAGCCAGACAAATTTTAACACCTAGAAATAACCTTAGAACCTAGAAAGATTTACGAAAAGCTATTATTGATCATCCTACAGATAAACGCGACTTTGAACCATTTGTTGCACTAATTATTTACCTGGAAATTTTAAAAATGTGTTACCATCCATTTTCTAAACCGAATATAAATCAAAATTTTTAAAACCAAAACATCCAGAGACCATCATTTAACCAATTCCTTTTAGACAACAATCAAACATATTTAGACAATCGCAACAATTCCAACAATATCCCCGATTACAGCATCAAAGAAAACCACTAACTAACGTATTTGCTTTACAAACACTACCTCAATCAAAACCAAAACCCATGTCAGGAATCAATTTCAGAACCAAAATTAGATTTTCACGAAATTGAACCAGATCAAGTTATTTTAGAGGAAGCATCAAACACTTATTATGCACCAACAAGTATTGGGACGATTATCAGCCAAGAGACGATACTGACTTAATTTCGTACGATCCCCCCGATTTTAAATGTTAGTTAAACCATCAAATGTTAAAATAGAATATCAAGTTATGCATTACATAACTCTCTTATCAGTTATTATGATTGTAATCTTTTTATTGTATAAATTGAAAAAATGTTTTATTTGTAAATCTGCTTTAAAAACCAAAGACTGAGGACAGTCTTTCCACTAATGAGGGAGGTGTTACCTGGAGGAAACGCATCGTAAAACACGTAAAAACATTTGATCGCGGCCACCTGCGGCGACCGCGTTGCGATTACGGAATCTGCATTTTATCTCGTTTTGCGCTCTGCACTAATTATTTTGGATTCATCATATGTAAATCTCGGCTGTCTTGTCTGAACCTTGTAACAGTAAAGAAAATAAACGTCGTTGTACTTTACATTTTTTTTTAAAACCCCATACCAAGATCGATCAACATAATTAGCACTTCTCGGCTGGAGATATAAAGGGTCTTCCAATAGGGACCTCCGAACTTTGATAGTTGATAGCGGCCATATTATTGAAGCTACATCTGTCAAATTGGCTGTAATTATTTAGTTTATTTTGCCAAATTATCGTGGATATATATAAGGTTCAACAACACGTGCAAATCATATAATTGTTTGATCAAAAAGAGTGTTCTATTCGGGCAACGTTCCGCGCGTTCCACTAATTTTACGGTCGCCATACTTGTCGTACCAATAGGACTATTTGAATTGTGGTGGATAATTTTGAGTTCACTGATTTAGTAAACAATGCACCAACACACATACCACGACGAATCGCAAGATCTGCCGAAAATATCGGCGCTATCTGTGAGAGTGTGCAGGAGAATCCGAGATAGTTGATTTTGCGTCACATACAAGAACTCAGCGATTCACAGACCATAACTTTTTAAATTCAACTGATCCAAGTGCTGAAGGTAAACGATCATAGACAACTACGTATGTTCGCTAAATGGCCCTGGAGCAACCTAATTTTTATCAAAAAATTATCTGCAGCGATGGTTACCATTTCTTGATGAATATGTACGCTAACAAACAAAATTGTAAATCTTTTGACGATACCATGTTTGGTATTGATTTAGGGCTTGTTGGGTTATCGGTCCATATTTGTTTGAGAACAACGTTGGCCAGGCAATCACCGTCAACGGTCGCTACAGGTCGATGATTACTAACTTATTTTGGCTCGAATTGGATGATATTGGTTGTTTAACATGCCCGACGTGCCATTAGACATTCTGCACGAGCGATTCGAAGATATGGTCATCTCACGTGGTGATATGAACTGGCCACCGTATTGTGCGATTTGACCCCGTTAGACTTTTTCTTGTATAGTTTTCTTGAGCCGTAGGTCTATGCGAATAAGCCACAAACCACAGCGGCCTTCAAAGTTACTTAACTTATGACATCCATCAAATTCAGCTTGATTTATGCGCCAGAACCATAGAAATCCACAGTAAACATTTGCATGATGTTATATTCCATACACAAAGGCATTTATAGGCCTTTCAAACGAATAAACGAATCTCCCACATACTTTGTTTTATTTAAATTTAAAGTTAGGAAGCCCTTAATGAAAGACCATAGACTAGATGTAAAGATATGTATATAAGTAAAACTTTAAAGAATTTATTTCAGGCCGTTTTTTAAAAACTTTCACGTTAATATTTTGATTTTCCTAGCAAATACACTTTTATAATCATATTTTTGCAGTATGCCTTGCTCCCATTTGCAAAATTACATCCGAGATAGTAAATTATTGCCTGTAACAATCATCTAACTTTGGGATATTAAATTGACGAGGCGGATACATAATGGAACTCCATAATATGAATACTCAGTATTCATCTGCCTGATGAAGCCACTGGGTGGCGAAACATGTTGTAGTGTTCAACCATTGAGTGAAACCCTACCAACTGTGTTGTTTTATTTGAATAAATTTAACTTTGGTTTTTGAATGAAGTTCTTCTGCTTTTGCTTTTTAATTTCTTTTTGAAGCCTTAACTTTTCTCGCTTTTCCTTATAATTTATAATATCAAAAATACTACTTTTGACCATACTACGTTCGCTCAGGCTTTCTTGCCTCACTTTCTTTTTTAAATTCTTACAACGATTCATTCAGTGTTACCATTTGGATTATACCATACCTGATATTTTCTTCTTCCATTAATAAATAATAAATTAATCTTATTTAATAGAACGCTTTTAATGATACTCGATTATTATGCTCCATTGAAAACATTTTATACCTCTAATAACCTATAATTTAAGACAAATGATGAAAATCAAAAATAATGCTAGTAAATAGTATAAACGATCTAAAAACCCTGAACACTTAACGAAAAAGGCAATAGAGCATCCCCAAAAGGTAAACCAAATAAATCATCATCTATCTGATCTGATTAATAATGCCTTTGTCAAAAATCAACAATTCTGAATTAGTTTCTTATGCAGCTCGTAGTGAAACATTTTGTAATATAGAAATAACACAATTAAATATAGAAATAACACAATTTAAACAGTGAAACAAACCAAGCGTAAATTGTGTTATTTCTATATTATCAACAATCCTGTAAAGGTTAAAGACTTAGGGCCGGCTTTTTAGATAATCTTAGAGAAGGTACTAGAAAAACAGTTACGCACACATTTAACTACTTACAATATTCTGCCAAATTTACAAACGGATTTTAGAACTGGCGTTAGTTGCTATAGCACCCAGACTTACATTATATAAGATATTGTTTAAGCTGGTAAACCTTACATTCTTAAAACCTAATTCAACTTCTTGTAAAAATTTGTTATCTTGATTGTAAAGGCTTTACTTCATGACACATTGTTTAATAAAAATAATAAAATTGTAACTTTGTTGTCAAATTGTTTGACACTGAAGAAGGCACGACACTTCTTAATATATTTTGTTTATTTTTATTTTCTTATAATGTGTTATCTTCATGCTTGGATTTTTTTTTTGTTTAATCATTATCATCATCCTTATATTATATAATTTATAAATTAATGTAATGTAATTTCCTATAATAAAATGAATTGAAATCATTTAGTTCGTTGTAGAAAATTAAATAATAAATTTAAAAATACGAAAACATTTCGTGATTCTCCAACAGTGAGTCTTACTAAGACTACAAAACAGAGAAGCCAGAGAAGTAGTTGTTTCAAATTAATTTGTTTTGTAGTCTTAGTAAGACTCACTGTTGTAGAATCACGAAATGTTTTCGTATTTTTAAATTTATTAATGTTCCTATAGTTTATTATATTTATTATGACTTGGTTTTTATACGTGTATTTTAGATTTTTAAGTAAACAATCAAAAATAACTAACCATAATCTTAATTTTATTATTATCGCAGTTCATTTGGCCTAAAAATAGGATTGAATAAAATCTTAATATTTATTTAGCTATTTTGTCAATCACTTATAGATTTTATTCCCAGTATAGATGATAAGAGTATATAATATGCAGTACCTTATTGGAAATCGATTAATATTTTAATCCTCGACTGATTGTTGAGGCACTTAGACGATGAAAATTTTCAAATTTGGAATATTTAAAACAATACGTATAGCCACACTGTGAAAAAAAATTCACCCAAAGAAGCTATAGTGTGGCGAAACATCTGTAGTGTTTTAAATAAACAGTATCGTTTTAATATTATTTAATAGTTAAATTCTTCACTAGTAAATTTATAAGTAAGTAAATCCTTATAAACTACATTAATTCCATATTTAACCAATTTTAATCAAATTGACTTAACTACCTATCTACATAAAGCTGTAAAAAACTCCACGTGCACTAAAGACGTAAATTTGAGTTATAATGTAGGCTGGCTATTAAAAAATTTAATTACATTACATTACAACCTTCAGGATCTTAACACATAATGTATATTAATAATTCCCAGGGACAGAGCACTTCATTCGATTAAAGCAACCTCTTTATATGCATCGTTTTAGTTCCATTAACGTCGCGTTCAATCGTTATGAGTTAATAATAGTGCCCTTTTCCGCAAAGTCCACATACAGAATAATTACGTGAATTCAGGTAGCTGATAACGTCGAGCTTTTGTGGTCATTATGCGAGCACTCCACTTTGCATGTCCCACTTCTAACGCTAGAGTAAAGATGGCACTCTATCTAAGAATATGATAAATAAAACGTTTGGTAAATTTAAATGTAAATTGTTCAATATATATATATATATGTATAGTTTAGTATTAAGTGCCAATAAAGTTTTGATAAGTTTTGCTTCACAGGTATATAATGTTATATTTGCTTTATTTACTGGACCTATTTACCTGTTTATAAAATTTGTAATCTGGATTTGGTTCATTTATGCTTTCTATTTAATATTAAAGTATAAGTATATAAAACCAAAGATAGATAAATAAAATAGATAAATAAATAAGGATTACACATTGAAAACAGATATTTAGCTAGTAAAAAGTACTGCTATAAAATCTTCTGTGAAGCAATCTCATGTGCTATAACTATATCTTCATTATGAAAAAAACTATTCAAATTCATGTTTCTTTTTCCAATCTATAAGTAAACCAATGTTGATTGATGCTTTTTCTGCAATCTTAAATGCATTCGTAGAACCATCATTATCCTTCGAATTTTCAGAACCTTCTACCAAAGTTGATTCGTAGAGGGTACGCCATTGGAAACGGTGCCATCTCCTGATCTTGCAGTATGTCAATGGTGATTGTTTAGTTTCCATTTTGCCGCTGTGGACCGCGATAGTTTTGTGAGGAGCGCCGAAACAGTTAAGGGTGTCGTCTCTTTTGTTGAAGGTTTAACGTGTTTCCCTTATAAATACGTACCGAGCTATAATACTATTTTGCGATGTGTTAGTGCCCTTTGTAGAGATAGATTATTGAAAAAAATCAACGGTGTCCATGTTGCACAGTTTGAACTACAGAGAACGTGAAACATATAAGTCCAAGGCGTCTATCCTATCGGCATTCTTCAGCACTACAAATGTCCTACATTTCAGTATGCTAAATATTCCATCAAGATTTACGTTTTCACCTCTATAAAATCGCAGTTCAGCACCAGTTAAAGGAGTCCGGCTATCCAGAACGTACAGCTTTTGCTAAAGTAATGCTCCAACTTTTAGAAGGTGAGCCTAATGCGACTCTAAGGATCAATTTCATCTTAAGGGTGTTGTGAATCATCAAAATTTTCAAATAATAATAATAATAATAATAATAATAAAAATAAACTTATTTATTAAAATAAAGAGTAGTTTAATAAGATAAAATGAATAAAAGTATAAAAGTATTATCCAACAATCTCAGTCTGGCCAATGATGGGGCGGGCCGCGCAGAGATTGAAATATGAGAAACTAAGCGAGAGATCATTTGCATGCAGAAATAAGCCTTTGAAACACACATATTTGTATGGATAATATAATGCAATGCGGTCCTGACCAGCACAAGAATATTTATTGTTTCGTTTTTATGATATGATGGCTCTAAACTTATTAAGGCAGTCGAACGGTGAAATGCCATAAACGTCATATATCTATGGGACAACTATACCCTCTACTGGGACGGCACACAGTTTTAAACAGATTACTATATTTTTAAATTTTGTCATTGAATGTCCCAAACGCAGGAACGCACTCCGTATTATACCGATGTATTTCTTCCATCCTACGCCCGCCCATTTGCCACAGCGCAACTGGCCAGACTGAGATTGCTGAAAAATATAGACGAAGTTCAGTTAGCATTATCTGTTAGTACTCTTTCACTTAACCTATTATAATTGGTCCAGTTGAGTATACAATAATATGACATCAGTATTTATAAATATATACAAAAAAAAACATTGTCTTTGGTTCACATACCTTACCAATCTCAAAGCTCATCTTGGAAAATTAATTTATGTATCTGTTTTTTGAATGCTGGTATTTTCGCAGATTTCAGGTTTGAGGGGATTATGTTGAATAACTTATACATGTTATAAGTAGCTTTTTCTTGAAGTGCCTTCTCCATTCAATGAAGATCGGCAACAATTCTGGCAAATTCGTCTCTGTCTTGGGCTTTTCTTAGCAGAGAGTTTGAATCTAAACCTGTCCAATCCCTTATGTTTTTCAGCCAAGATCAGTTGCAGGAATCTGTATTTGTCCTGTCTCATGACATGGCCAAGGTAAGCAGTCTTTCGCTTTTTTAGGGTCTCGAGAATTGTTCGGTCCTTGTTCATTCTATGTAGGACCTCTTGGTTGGTGATATGATCAGCCCATGGAATGCG